>JAHKKF010518457.1:2413-14987 GCA_019740295.1 Labeo calbasu
GAAAAAAATCTACTCAGCTGTTTTCAACAACATCATAATAATAATTTTTTTTTTGAGCAGCAAATCACAATATTAGAATGATTTTTGAAGGATTGTGTGATTACATTGTGAATAAATTACATTTCAAAATACATTCAAATAGAAAACAGTTAAATATTAAAAATATTTCAAAATTGTAATGTCTTTGCTGTACTTTGGATCAAACACATGCAGACTTTAAAAAAATATTAAAAATCTTACTGTTCAAAACCTTTTGACTGGTAGTGTACATTATATTTATTATTCACTGTTAATTTAATTACAAACAATAAAAAAGTGTATAAAACACATTACAACTAAATATGTACACTACCGTTTGAATGTTTCTGAAAGTTATTTAAACTGATAAAAAATACCGTAAAATCTTGTGCAATATTATTTTAATATTATATAATATAATATAATTTAATATAATATTATAAATGTGGATATATTTTAAAATAGAATTTATTTATCTGATGCAAAGTTGAAGTTTCAGCATCATTTCTGCAGGCATCAGCGTCACAAATCATAATAATATGTTGATTTGCTCTTCAAACACATTTCTTCTTATTATTAATATTGAAAACAGTTGCTTCATATTTTTGTAGAATTTTTTCAGGATTTTTTGATGAATAAAAAGTACAAAAGTTTTCACTTTTGATCAATTTAAAGCATCCTCCCTAAATAAAATGATTAATTAAAAAATACTTTAAATACTTTTAAAATAGTACTGTACATGTAGAACTACACATTAACAGAAATAAAGAATAATAAATGTATTAATGTATATATTAAGTATTAAGAATTGTATATATTATTGTATGTATTAAATATTAAGTATTAAAAGCATTAAAATCTGTAATATATCTGTAAATATGCATTAATTAATGTTAACAAATTAAACCCTATTGTTTCATTAACATTTTATGTATTATTTAAAAAGTTAATATTTTACAATAATCCAGTCAATTAAATATTTACAAATGAAAGCCACTTAACAAAAACAAAACATTATTATAAAACGGAGAGTGGCAACTCCAAAATCTAACCATCTAATGTAACCACACCATCGTTTTACAGTAAAGCAGGTGGCTCTGACGTTATTATCTCATCACTCTCACATGTAAATAACGTGAAGCAGTCTTACGCTGAAAGCTGTGCACTTACAGCACATTTACTGATCTATAAACACACTTAGAAAAATAGGCTACACCTGTGGAAGAGACATTCAAGGTCTCACATCTTCTGAGGTGTTATTAGCAGTTTGTTCAAATCCCTAACTCTCAGCATCAATAATGTTAGAAGTGATGTTTACCTTTAGTAATTAATGGAGAGTTTCTAAAACGGACATATTATTTCAACCTTTTGAATGCACCATAAAGAACACAATAATTGGGCTGCGTGATTAGCGACTGTGATGCTGGCGTATAAGCATACTAAACGAACCTCCATTCACAGCGCCGATGGTAAACAAAAAGCCGAATAATGAAAGCGTCATTATTTTCCAGCATGAAGACGTACCTAATGTAGAATAAATCTGCGTATACAAGGACATGCACAAAAACAGACACGTGCATTACAAACCATTAAGCCTTTTAAATGTAGACGGCACGCTGAAAGAATGAGGCGAAGTCAGGCGCTGAAGTGATGAGAAAAGAAAAGAGTGTGTGTGAGTGTGACAAGGACTCACTTGAAAACTCCCCACGCAGCACTAGACAGGAACAGGCCTAGTGTTGCAGAACCAGAGGAGCAGTTTGGAGGCAGAGGAGCAGCCGCTGGAGCAGAGGAGGACAGGGGGCAGCAGAGGGCAGCACACAGAGAGGAAGAACAGGAGGAAGAGGAGGAGAGAAGAGGACAAGCAGGTTATTTCGGTCCTGACTGATTCATTGCATACTTTCAAACAACAACAAACATTGTAGGAGAGAGGATTAGAAATGTTTACAGAAGGTTTAAGAGCCATATATAGGCCATACAGACACAATGCTTGCATGCATTTATTTTCTAACAGGTTCATTTTGACTTCGAGTCAAAGTAAGTCTAAAAATCACACAGTAATCTATAGAGCCGTTCACACAGGACACATTCTTGCATCAGTCTGCAGTTTCTCAATGTTTTTTCTTGCCACAGGTTTCATATTTTTTCAATCCTGGACTGTTCTTAATCTCAAAAGCCTTGTGTTTTTGTCTATTGCATTAGACCTTGTAAGCGTTTTATGTGTGAACAGCCCCTAAATAACAAGCTGAAGGTCTGTGCTTCTGTTCAGGTGGACGTCTACCATTCAGTAGTTTGTCGTCAGTTTTTTAAGGCGAGACACTGTAAATGAACTAATAGTTATTACCTTACTTACCCAGTTGATTGATTACACTGATAATTGCAAACATTTTTGTATTACAAGTAAAATTTTAGGTTTAAATATGCATTATGTAATTAAATTTGTGCTAATTTGCATACATTTCTAGTGCAAAAATCTAAACACTGGATGAAGTCAGTCTCAAAATTCTTGTTTCCTTTTTTTTTTTTTTACATATGTGACCCTGGACCACAAAACCAGTCATAAGGGTCAATTTTCTGAAATTGAGATTTATACATCATCTGAAAGCTGAATAAATAAACTTTTTTTTAGGACAGGACAATATTTGGCCGAGATACAACTTAAAACTGGAATCTGAGGGTAACAAAAAAATCAAAATATTGAGAAAATCGACTCTAAAGTTGTCCAAATGAAGTTCTTAGCAATGCATATTACTAATCAAAAATTAAGTTTTGATATAGTTACAGTAGGAATTTTACAAAATATCTTCATGGAAAATGATCTTTACTTAATATCCTAATGATTTTTGGCATAAAAGAAATATTAATAATTTTGACCCATACAATGTATTTTTGGCTATTGCTACAAATATTCCCCAGTGACTTGAGACTTGTTTTGTGGTCCAGGGTCACATGTTAGAGTCAAATGTTTTTACAAAGGGAATTTTGGGTATCCCATAATTCAGAAAATACGTAGAACAGACAGAAAACAACATATTTTTAAGTTTTTTGACGGAATAAATTTGTTTTATAAAATCAAGCAAATTATATTTAACCTTCAGGATATAGACAGGAATAAATATCAGACATCGCATCTTCCTCTAAACTTCACTTTACTGTCTTTGCACTGTAAAGGTGGCTAAATAGTGAAAGTGGTAGAAATGTTGTAAGATAAACATTACAGATTGTACATGAATATTACAATATCCACCCAGGTTCAATAAAAACACTGTATGTTAAGAATATTAAGAATTTATGGTAGACATTATATAGGCAGATCTCACAAACCCTATTAAAGCATTTCTTTTACCGCAAAACTATATGAAAGAAATAAGTTATTAAGTTAGAAATTATATTTTACCTGTAAATAAGACTAGTTTTGTGGTCCAGGGTCATATATTAGAGTCAAATGTTTTTACAGATGGAATTTTGGGTCTCTCATTTTGTCACTCCATAATTCAGGAAATAAGTAGAACAGACAGAAAACATAATAAATAATCAAATATATATAACATCAAGCAAATTATATTTAAACAAATCCCTCAGTAAAAACCGTCAGGATAAAGACAGGAATAAAAATGTAGTTTGGTGTGCTATTGTGGTGGAGATTTATGGCTCATTGTAGAAGAAAAAAACTCATTTTGAGAAAACAGCCTTTAAAAATATGTATTGTAATTGAAATCTATTGACGCAAATAGATAAAGTGCTATAAAAGAAACACTTAACAGTGTCTTTTGGATGTTTTCTTTCCACTAGTCAGAAAAAACACTTTGTCTTCCATTCCAAAAAAAAAAAAAATCATTTCAGTCACCAAGGATGCAATAAACTGATCAAAACTGGCAGTAAAGACTTGTTACATTGTTACAAAAGATTCTATTTCAAACAAATGCTGTTCTTTTGAACATTCCATTTATCAAAGAATCCTGAAGAAAAAATGTATCACTGTTTGCACAAAACAGGGTTGCCAAGTCCATGGTTTTTCAGTGTATTTGGGCTGCTTTTACACTTTTGCTACGGGTTGTTTTTGAAATCCGCAGGTTAAACCGATTTCCTCAGAATGCGATTTTGAAGAAGCGGACCACTGATGGAAAGGAAAAACTGTGGAAAAAACGCGACTGGGCTGGTTTGGTCTTGTAGACCTGGCAACCCTAGCACAAAAATGTTAGGCAAAAACAACTGTTTTCAAGTCAGCATATTAGAATGATTTCCGAAGGATCATGCGACTCTGAACACTGGAGTAATGATGCTGAAAATTCAGCTTTTCATCGTAGGAATAAATTACATTTTACAACATATTCAAATAGAAAACAGTTATTTTAAATAGTAATAATATTTCACAATATTTCTGTTTTTACTGTATTCTTGATCAAATAAATGCAGCCTTGGTAAGCATACGAGATTTAAAAAAACCCCTAAAAATATCCTAACCCAAAGTGTGTACATTAACAGTATGAGCCCTCAAAATAAGACAGAGAGAGAGAGAGTTTTTTAAAGAAAACAGGAGAAAGAAAGAGAAATATGCTGTAATTTGGAAAATCTGTTTCACTGTAACAAAACGCAAGCGTTATTCTTAGGGGCGTCATAATAATGCCGCATTGTACATTTATTAGCCGAGAAAGTCTAAGGTTACTGTAATAAATTAAGAAATTGGCAAGAAACAAACATGTGAGTTGAGCAATGACAATGAACACATTAGGACACGTCACCACATGAGGTCAAAACTGAGTTTTTTTCAATGCACACAAAGAATTTGAGTGCTACTGTATGTTTCAATAAGATACAAGTTTAACCTACTTTATACAAAGTAAACACCTCTCGCTGAATGAGGACTTCAAAACTCACGGGTCACCGGGTTGACAGATTGCCACGGTTTTTATGTACCATGTAAACACAGCTCTTTTCCTGGTTTTAAGTAGGTGACACTTAAAATACACAGTAGGCCTATCTATGGTTCCTCGTTTGTTGGCTTCATAATAGGCTCATAACATAAATTACTCAAACACAGATGCTCGCAGTGGACCCGAGGATGATTGCATGACTCACCGCGCCGCCGCTCATAAAGGTTACGGATCAACATTCACTCTCCAAGCTGGCGATAAGGACACCATTTATATATGTGTGCGTTAAAGCAAACAGTGCTGACGCGGAAACTTACAGAGCTCTGTAATGAAATCCTAACCCCTGTCCTTAAAAAGTCTGCCGTCAATAAATACAAGTGCAAATCAACTATCCCCTGCAGACACCTTAAGTCAGACGTAATAAAAAGAAGGCAGATGCACACCGCCAGTCTGAGTAGGAGAGCCGACCGTGCACTGTGGATGAACTTCTCAATGTCAGACGTCACGTCTTCCTCTAAACTTCACTTTACTGTCTTTGCACTGTAAGGGTGATAAATAGTGAAAGTGATAGAAATGATGTAAGATAAACATTACAGATTGTACATAAATATTATAATATACACCCAGGTTCAATAAAAGCACTGTCTATTAAGAATATTAAGAATTTATGGCAGACATTATATAGGCAAATTTCACAAAATCTGTCAAAAGCATATCTTTACCTCAAAACTATATGAAAGAAATAAGTTATTAAGTTAGAAATTATATTTTACCTGTAAATAGAGCCTACAATTAGAACTATTTTGTATCGTGATACTTTTTCATGACAATCATGCACATTTCACCTATATTTTCATTAAAGTAATGTGCAAAAAATTACTATTATTATTATCAATATCGTTAAGTAGCCTATACATTTTTATTCTTTATTTATTGTATACAATAACAACAGCATTACATTTGTTGTTCTCTTTTCACTTTTCAATTTATTATTTAATTATTGTATACAATAAAAACAGTGTTATAATATTTGTTGTACTCTATTTTTATTCTTAATTTAATTATTGTATTCCAAAAAATAGCATTATAATATTTGTACTGTTTTTTATTCTTAATTTAATTATCATATACAATTTAAAAAACTGCATTTTTATATTTGTTGTACTGTATTTTTTATTTTTAATTTAGTTGTTGCATACAACAAAAATAGTGTTACAATATGTGTTGTACTCTTTTTTTTATTCTTTATTTATTGTATACAATAAAAACAGTGTTATACGATTTATTGTATTCTTTTTTATGCTTAATTTAATTACTGCATACAATACACGTAGCGTTACAATATTAGTTGTACTCTTTTATTCTTAATTTAATTATTGTACACAATAAAAACAGTGTAATAATATTTGTTGCACTCTATTTTTATTCTTAATTTTATTTTTTGTATACAATACAAAGAATGTAATAATATTTGTTATACTCCATTTTTCTTAATTTAATTACTGCATACAAAAAATAGCATTATAATATTGTTGCACTCTACTTTTTCTCAATATATTTATTGCATACAATAAAAATAGCATTATAATGTTTGTTGTACTCTATTTTTTATCAGTTTAATTAATGCATACAAAAAATAGCATTATAATATTTATGGCACTCTATTTTTTATTCTTAATTTAATTTTTGCATACAATAAAAAGAACGTTATAATATTTGTTGTAATCTAGTTTTTCTTAATTTAATGAATGCATAAAAAATAGCATAATATTTGCTGTACTGTATTTTTGTTCTCAATTTAATTATTGTATACAATAAAAATAGCATTATAATATATATTATACTCTATTTTTTCTTAATTTAGTTATTGTACACAATAAAAACTGTATTACAACATCTTTTCTTAACTTAATAATTGTATACAATAAAAATTGTGTCATGAGACATTACTGAATCATTACTAAGAATAATGAAACAATAATGGAACAAAAAGTCCGTAGGAAAATACTGGGACTCATTATGGTAATGAGAATTTGATGGGAATTAGGCTTAATTGTGATGCAGATAAAGTCCTAAAATAGGTCATAACATAATTAATTTCTTTCTTGTTTGTCTTTTTGGATAGAAAGTGACCACAGTCAAGCTCTTTTCCTAAACCATATTTATTAATAAATCAGAATCCATCCAAACATTTACCAAATTCAGACAAACTTACTGTCATAACCACACTGGTTTAATCATTCACTGTAAAAGCCATAGAGCGTGTGTTAAAGTGTGAGTACAGTTCATCTCAATTCTTGCTAGCGCAAACACCCTGCCAGCACCAATCAGAACAAAGCTCCCTAAAAATGACAGATACTGTTTCCTTCTCACTGGGCATTTTGTTTGATCTGCCTGTCAGTCCTTTTTTATTTCGAGGAAGTTTATTTTCAAAGAGCAAAGCACTCGAGGCACGCCGCTCACGCTGGTAAGAGCTGACATATGCGCGGTGTTGTTTCGGTCTGAGGTTTGTTGAAGAAAACATCCTGTCCCGAGTGAGACAGCGGTGCGAGATCGCTCATGCAAGATAACATATGCTTATCATCAAAATCCAGAGCCAAGAGCGGGAAAGCGCTTCATCAAGTGCAAAACCAATACGCTGGCCCGAAGATAAGCCCACGTACGTGACCCTCTGTGACTTATACGACACTGATGAAGATTTTATGGTCGTCTCTAGTCATGATCGGTTGAGGGCTGTTCACCCCAAACATAAAAACTCTAACAATAAACTTTTAATAATTGGTAAAATTCTGAGTATGGACAAGTCCACACTACAATCGTAATGATAACAGCATAACAGCACAGAACGATATTGGTGGAATCACTTTTAGTGACTGAATAATAAAACCACTGACAGCCATTCAGATCCACCCAACTTTATAGAAATAATTTCACCCTAAAATGAAAATTGGCTGAAGATTTACTTATTCTCAGGCCATCCAAGATGTAGATGTTTGTTTCTTCATCAGAACAGATTTGGAGAAATATAGCATTACATCACTTGCTCACCAGTGGATCCATTGCAGTGAATGGGTGCCGTCAGAATGAGAGCCCAAACAGCTTATAACAACATGACAATAATCCACAAGTAATCCACACCACTCCAGTCCATCGATTACAATCCTGTGAAGTGAAAATCTGTGTGTTTGTAAGGAACAAATCTAACATTAAAAGGGATGTAACAATATCAAAATCTCACGATAATATCACAATGAAGTCCACAATACCATATTTATTGCAATGTTTAAAAACAAAAAAGACAAATGAAGAACTGGAAAACACTTAAAATTATGTACATTTTAAAGTTAAATTATTTTTATCTAATGCACTTTGACAGTTCAAAACCCATGTTCTTAACTATTTTTTTCTTAATTTAATTATTGCATACAAAAAATAGCATTATAATATTTGTTGTACTTCATTTTTTTCTTAATTTAATTATTGCATACAAAAAATAGCACCACAATATTTGTTGTACCCTTTTTTATTTTTTGATTCTTAATTTAATTAATATTTGTGTTTAATAATATTTATATTTAATTATATTTGCTGTATTTTTTTCTCAATTTAATTACTGCATACAATAATTAATTAATATCAAATTAATTATTGCATACAATAAAAAGATAATATCACAATATGAAGTCCACAACACGATATTTATTGCAAAATTTTTTAAAAACAAAGACAAAAAGACAAATGAAGAATTGGAATTGAATTTTAAAGTTAAATTATTTGATCTAATGCACTTTGACAGTTCAAAACAACAGCTGCAACCCAAGAAAACTTAAGTCAGAAAAACGTGAGTGACATTCTTTTTACTTGTGATATACTGTCTACTGTATACTGCAATAACATTACTCATTTAAACCGCTAGCTGTCAGCAATTCATACTTCACTTTTAAGCTTCTATTTTGACAGAAACTGCAGTAGAGCCAGTGTTGCCAAGTCTGCAGTTTTCCCGCATAACTGGGCTACTTTTACACTGTTACTGTAGGTTGAGGTGACATCAATAAAGTCATATTTAGTCACTGCAATGCAAATTTACCTGGAGAGCCCCAACGAAAATAAGTGTATTTTATCCTCCTGAATGTGATTTTTAATGGGGGACCCCCTTTGAAACGCGATTGGGCTCGTTTTCAGTAGCAATTGGGTGGGTTTTGTTGTGAAAACCTTGCAACCCTGAGTAGAGCTTTTATTTTGACAGAAAACTCCAGCTTCAGTGAAAATAGGCTTAAAAAAACACATCTCACTACAAATCTAGTAAATGCTGTAGTCATCTGCGAAAATAAAGCATAACTGGTGGTCGTTGCGCTCCCAAACGCGCACTAAACTCACAGCACATGGAATAAGAAAGTTCACTGCATTTACTGTGAACTGAGACGTTCTGAGGCACGGAAATCACCGGATCAAGAGCTGATCGCCTGAATTGCTTTGAAACGTGCAGCGAATGAAGGGATCACTTGATGAAGGGATTAGCCTAAGCCATATTGTGCTTTCGGTTTTAGTTCATTTGACAAAGCATACTAACCCAAAACACAACTTTAAAAACCTTTCATGTTAGAATAACTGAATCAGGAGAGAAATATGCACAGATCAAACACTGTTTACAAGCCAAAACGGCTGTTTAATTTTGATGTGAAAAAAACAACAGGGGATGGACTTTTTCACTTAAGGAAATGTTATTATGGATTATGGATCCATATTTTAGCCGGAATGTTTTAAAGTAAAAAAAGTCTTAATGATATATTTGTTCGTTATAAACACACAGCTTTTTGCTTCACAAAATGTTAAATGATGGACTGGAGTGGTTTGGATTACTTGCGGGTTATTGTGATGTTTTTATCAGCTGTTTGGATTCTCATTCTGACGGCACCCATTCACTGCAGAGGATCCACTGGTGAGCAAGTGATGCAATGCTACATTCTCCAGATCTGCTCTGATGAAGAAGCTCTGATGGATATCCCGAGGGTGAGTACATTCTTAGCAAATTTTAATTTTTGGGTGAAATATTCCTTTAATAAGCTCCAGCATTAAAAGTGGCAAAACTACAGCATACGCTTGTAATAAACAGAACAGCTAATATAGTTATCTTTACATTTACCATTCTTGGTGTGAACAAGCTTTTGCGCAATCCACGGCTAAAGTAATCAAAAACACCTTTCTCACTACAAATCTAGTGAAATGCTGTAATCATCTGCCACGAAAATAAAGCATAACTGGTGGCCGTTGCGTTCCCAAACACGCACTAAACTCACAGCACATGAGGTTTTAGTTTGTTTGACGGATACTGTGTCAAAGCATAATGGCCCAAAACACAACTTTAAAGACCTTTCATGTTAGAACAAGAAGTTTAAATATTATATAAAAGACCTATCCTTTCCTGTCATCATGTGATCACAATAATATCGAGACAGTTTTGCAATTGCGATATAACGATATTGATAATATCGTTACATTCTTAATCATTAAGGCGTTTTAATATTTTTTTAACTGTCGCTTCTGGCTAAAATGAGAGTCCATAATCCAGTGAAAAACCTATCTTGCCTGAATCAGGAAAGAAATATGCACAGATCAAGCATTGTTTACAAGCCAAAACGGCCTAAAACGGTCTTAAACAGATATGCTGTTTAATTTTGATATGAGAAAAAAACAGGGGATGGACTTTTTCACTTGAAGAAATGTTATTATGGATTATAGATGCATATTTTAGCTGGAAGCACAGTTTTAAAGTTAAAAAAGTCTTAATGATGAGTTTTTTTTCTTACAAACACACAGCTTTTGGCTTTACAAGCTGTTAACTGATGGACTGGAGTGGTGTGGATTAATTGCGGATTATTGTGATGTTTTTATCAGCTGTTTTGGACTCATTCTGACGGCACCCATTCACTACAATGGTGAGCAAATAATGTGATGCTAAATTTCTCAAAATTTGTTCTGATGAAGAAACTAACTCATCTACATCTTGGATATCCTGAGGGTGAGTACATTCTTAGCAAATTGTAATTTTTCGGGTGAAATATTCCTTTAACAATGTCGAGCATTTAAAGTGGCAAAACTACAGCACACGCTTCTATTAAACAGAACAGCTTCTATGGTTATCTTACAGTTATCATTCTTGGTGTGAACAAGCCTTTACGCAATCCACGGCTAAAGTAATCAAAAACACCTTTAACGATTTCCCTTCATAAAATCCACGGGTCATACCTCAGTATTAATGTTGAAAAATGTACAGGCAAAACACTGCGAGCTGGACGTTTTTATAGGAGTTGGAGACAAGAATCATAACTTTAAAATATGAGGCATGAGTTTGAACTGGCATCGGTTTGAGCGTAATGCTCAATTAGACCAAGTTTTGAATTCGCTTCTGAACGCCTGATGACGCGCACAAAAGCCGGCTGTCATCGCGACGGCTGCGTGTTGTGCCGTGAAACGCACGTCCATCATTGCCGACAGGACTCAGTCGCGCAGACATGCATGTAATCTGTCTCTCACACAAACTCATATATCACTGCAGCTCAAGCGCAGCTAACGTGTAAAACTGCTGTTGGTTTTAGTAGCGCCACCCGGGTGTTATCTAGCTAACGTTTGCTTCGCACGCACACTGTGTGCTAAAGTTTGCACAGGGGAAGTTTCTCCAAACTTAAATCCTTTGTAGTGTGCATGTGGGAGATTCAACTCACAACCGCTACCAATTGAGCCTGGCATTAGAATAATGCTAAGCTAACAACACTACAATTATGTGACCCACCATTTGGAACAGCTTTCTAGGTAGGAAGTCAATGCATTCTGTTCAAGTCAATGCATCTCAAGCTTGTAGTGTAAACCGCTTTGCTCGCTCTAGTTTTGTCATCTAGATAGGTTGTCAGGGTGAGGATAAGTCTAATCTTTCAGGACGAAGACAGCCTTTAAACTGAAATGTGCTGACTGCTTTATCGTGATGTGCCCTCAGATGTCTGAGGGATTGATATCTCAAGAGAAAACAGCAGACTGCGCTGAGGCCCGTGTGTAATATGTAGGTTTCATGTCTTCCCAGACCTCATTTCAGATCCAGCTCAATGCCCTCATCTCTCGCAAACCACTAATGTGCTGAGTGCATAATGTGTTTATGGGTCAATGACAAATAAGGATGTCCAGGACACTAGCAAGGTGAAGTCCTTCAGAAATCTCCTTAAAAGCATGCATGTGCCAAGGTATCGGGAACTGAAGCTTTGTTTTCATGCTGGTTTCATAAATATTAATAGATCACCCAGTAAAAATTAATAAAATATTTTCCATGCACCTTGAACATATTCAAGTGTACACCAAACACACACACACACACACATACATATAATATATATGTAATCATTATTAATTTTATATATACGTTGCTCTTCAAGGCTGCATTTATTTGATTAAAATACAGAAAAAACTGTAATATTGTGAAATATTATTGCAATTTAAGATAGTGGTTTTCTGTTTTAATAGAATAGAATATAATTTATTCCTGTGATGCAAAGCTGAATTTTCAGCATTTTATCAGCATTTTTGGGGGGTGGAGGTGCAAATTCAACTTTGCACCACAGAAATAAAATTTATTTAAAGTGTATTAAAAAAATTAAATTGCAATAATATTTCATAATATTGCTTTTTTCTATATTTTT
>JAHKKF010518458.1:18454-31490 GCA_019740295.1 Labeo calbasu
GCACTCCGAAGTGTCCAAGACCATTTGTTGTATTCTGTCTCCAGTTTCCTGTATGCTGTAATCTCCAGAGAATTTTGAAAGCTGAACACAAATCGTTCATTCAGTAAAGCTTCCCAGAGATCTTTAATTCGATATTTTAAGTCTATCAGTTTCATATTGTCTGATTTAAAGGCTTGAGACATAATAGTTTCCTTCAGTTCTTGAATATTCTCACAGTAGTTTGGGTTTGTCGGTGCCATGGGTGGGTTGCCCTCCCAGAGCTGAGCAAAGTACTTCACATCATTCCTTACATCAAACTCAATGACATCACTGAAACACTCTGCATCATAGACTTCCTCTTTAGCAGCAAGTTTTGTCATCTCATCCAGTGTCTCCTGCAGTCGTCTCCTTCCCTCCATGTTTTTCTCTACAGCTGTGACGTCTGAAATGTTCTGATGCACAAACACACAGCTGGGATTCAGACTGACCTTCTTCATCCTCAGGAAGGCCTGAACAACTATCTGAAGAATGTCCTGCATCTCAGATAGGTTTTCTCCAAAAATGTTGATGAGTGTCAGATTCGCGAGACCAACAACAAATGTGGCCATTTCATTGTCATGATGTCTTGTTGATCTTCCAGCCAGTTCAGAACTACGAAGACCTTCAGTATCAACAACCAGAATATAGTCCAAGTTTAGCTGTGCTTTCATCTCATCTGACACTCTGACCAGCTGCATGAAAGCTCCTCTGGTGGTCCTGCCGGCACTGACGGCAAACTGGAGTCCAAACATGGCATTTAGCATTGTGGATTTACCAGAGCTCTGAATTCCTAAAACTGACAGCACAAAGACTCTCATGTCTCCCAGTTTCTGGATGAGTTCATCTAGAACAGCAGTGATCCAGATCACAGGAACATGAGCAGCATCTCCATCCATCAGCTCCAGCGGGAATCCAGACATCATCATCTCTGCTGCAAGACTTGGCAGAGAAGAGATCTCAAACTGCAGGCCTGTCTTGGTCTTCTCCACAGATGAACATGATTCATAGATCTGACCAACCTCCCTCATGATGTGCTCCAAGCCAAAGGCTGCAGCTTGAAGTTCCTTAGATATTCTCTCAAGTTTTGATTGTTCATCCTTGAGTTGTTCAAATTTATCACTGTTCTCTTTCCATTTTAAAACTGTTGACCACTGTTCATCATACTTGTAATGAAGAGCAGAAAGGTCAGCTGAGATATTTTCATCCAGGAGGATTCCAAGCCATTTTAGGAAAAACATTTTCTCTGCAGCACCTGAGTTCATTTGTTTAATAAAGAGTGTCATAAACTCACTGATGTCATACTCTTGCTGCTGTTCACGGATTTTCATCAAATCTGTGTTTTTTTTAGTCCACTCTGCATCTAATTCATTAGCTTGAGGTCGATGTAGTTCTTTGTTCTTCTGACACCACTGATGCCACAGTTTCCCTTGATAGGGCAGAACCGATTCTTTGATTTCAGTCAGTTTTTTATTCTCCAGCAAACTCATCATCTGCTGTGCTGCTTCTTTTCCATTCCTGCAGTCATCATCATTTTTCTCATCTACTATGATGTCTGAATGTTTGGACACATCTTCAAGACTGAAAGTGGAAGATGTCAATGAAAAACAATCATTTATAGCTCTTCTGAGTTCCTCAGATATATCTGACTGACTTCTGTTTTTCAAACCAATTTTATATTTTCCTTGCCGTGTCTCAGTGAGAGCTGTATCCCTCTCAGCAAAAAGACAAATGAGTGGTTTTGAGTCCTTATAGAGTTTTTCAACTTGTATCATGCCTTCGTCATTCCTCTTAAGTTGTGGAAGAAGAACAACATTGACTGAGGCCATGTCAGTGAGAATCTGCAGCTGTTTCTCATTGTCTTCTGCATCACCATGGAGGTTACAGAATGCAATACAGTCATTAAATTTATCCGTGTTTTTTCCAGAGGGGCAGAACCAGGCGATCTCCACCACTCCATCCATCAGGACTCTGGTTTTGCTGCTGCCTGGGCAGTTCCTGTGGAAGAACGTGTTGTGTTTCTCATTGATCAGACTGTTCATCAGCTGAGACTTGGATGAGGATACAGAGCCAAATCTGAAGAAAGACACCATTGGAGTTTGTGCCTTGTAGACCGGCTGATTTTGACTGATGATCTCACTGTCAGTATTTTTTGTTTTCCAGCTCTTGTTGATTTGTCTAAATGTCCAGAGAGGAAATACTATCTGTTTTGTGAATGGATCAGGAACAAGTAGAGGCAGAGCGTACTGACACTGAGACAGTTTAGTCACCATCAGCTGCTTCAGGAAACCATCAGCACAATGAAATGCAGCCATCTGAACATCCATTGGATGAACAGGGTCAGTTTTACTTGATTTGTTGTCTGACGTTAATTCGGAACAGAAATCATCAAAATCATTTTCTTGTTTAAATAAATCATTGTTGAGTGTGTCTTGTTGAGTGTGACTTTCCTCATCAATCTTAACAATAATATATCTTGCTTTATAGTCCATCATCAGCAGTTTGTAAATGAAAGTCTGAATCAGCTTCTCTTCAGCACAAGACTCATTGGACTGTAATGAGTGTGCAGTTAATTGAAGAACATCTGCAGCTCTCAGTTTACAGTGATGCTTGTCAAGGTGAAGTCTGTGAAAGAGTGTAAGCGTTTCTTTTTCTACATGCTCATATGGTCCCTCACTTTCTGTTGTATGCTTTTCAGCAGTTTTCTGTGGAAAAAAAGTACACAACGTTATTTTATATTATGTATATGATGCAGAGTATTTGTTGAAATTACACTACTATGTTACAAGCTGTACATTTATATCTACTCCTGTAGCGAATCGATACATTTTTGTTAGAAACATATCTGTATTTAAAAATGTAATAAACATTTTTCTTTAGCTTGCGCCAACTGTTGTACACAGAAGCTGTTCCAGGCGAAGTTTCCTTGCTTTAGCAAAGGAAAACCAGTCTCCTCTGACTTATATCGAAATCCTCTGACATTTGTCTTTACAAATCCTCGTTTTATACTTCTAATTCATGACCGTTGTTTTGTTTTGTTCTCTCTGCTGCACGTCTGTGTTCATCATTTATGAGCGGTGCATGCGCAATGCATACATCCTACGTCATTCGCCCGGAGCTGCTTCCGTGTACAACTGTCAGCACAAACTAGTGAAAAGTGATTATTACAGTTTAATATATTCGCTACAGGAGGCCTTTATTCGCTCCACGGAGTGAGGCACTTTTTATTCAGGATGAATGCACTTTATTGGACTTGTTTTGGACTGTTGAAAAGAAACACCTACCCATTGCCATTATAATGCTGGGAACAGAGCCAAAACAATTTTTAATATAACTCCAGTTGCATTTGTCTGAAAGAATGAAGTCATATACACATAGGATGCCTTGAGGGTGTGTAAATATTGGGATAATTTTCAATTTTTAGTGAACTAACATTTTAAATATAGCTACAAGCAGCAATTAGAGGCCAAGCACAACAGAGGCAAAATGAGGAGCTAAGCATGGCATGGAGTGTCAGAAAAACTGAAACAATGAGTAACTGAAGGCATTTTAGGATGATTTTAGTCAAAATGGCTGAAAAATCATAAATACAACAACTAATAATATGATTTAATGGATTACCACTTTTCATTTTGTTATCAGTGTGGTGTGTTCTGTATGAGGTGACAATGGCACACACAAAGTTTGGTATCAATATGACAAAGCTTTGTAGAGATACAGCCTTAGATGTAGTTTGGCAACATGTCTCAAATTTGTTATGTTGCTATACAAAAACGGTTTTGTTTATCAACACGAAATTCATAACTATTTGAAGATTATGTCTTGATTTTTTTGAAAATCGGACCAATGGTCAATGAGGAGTTAGAAAAAATAGGTTTTCAACATAAATCAAAATGTCGGAAAGGAAGTTTGGCCGACTATGACATAATTGGTTATGTTCTCGGCATGACCCAAGGAATATTTTGAGGTCAGATTACCAAATTACAAAATGTTAATGCAATCAAAAGTTATTAGCATTTTTTTTTTTTTTGAAATTTCCTTTTTAATGGTTAATGAATGGTTTATTAACCTTGACCAATAGATGGCGTAGGCAGTGTGAAGTGACAATGGCACACACAAAGTTTGGTGTCAGTATGTCAAAGCTTTGCAGAGATACAGCCTCAGATGCAATTTCGCAATGAAACTCCATAATTTGTTGTCAGCATGGTCTAAAGATGATCTGAGCCAAATACAGAGTTTTGTAATGATACGCCAATGCTTTCGTAAAGTATAGCATTTTACGAGATAATTCAAAATGGCCGGGCATGGGAAAATTGGGTAAGGTTGGTCTTGATTCTAAAGAGACTTTTGAGACTTATCAGATTTCCATGATTTTTGTTCAAACCATTCAGAAGTGTAACACCACGCCAGCAGAGGGAGCCCTCACCCATTGACTGACTGTTACCGCTCCCTCTGCTGGTTCTGTGGTTACTTCCTGTTTGGTAGCCATATAAGGCAGGCCATGCCAAACAACCCCTGTGAAGTATTGTTTTGCCTGTGCGGACTCTACCAAGCGTTTATCCTGTTTCAGTGCCTTGTTTTTGTTATTTCCACGGTTTTGTTTCTTTGTCACAGTTTTACCTTGTTTTTTGCCATAATTTTGTCTTGTTTCATTGCCATAGTTTTTGTCTAGTTTCATAGCCTTGTTCATTTGTTACTTTGGACTGCTCTCCGGTACTTTGACCTATTGCCTGTTTTTCTGGATTACGCTTTTTCCTTGCCTTCGTATTACTGTTTGTTTCGAGATCGACCCTGCCTGTCTTGACTACGTTGTGTTCAATAAAGCTCGCATCTGGATCTATCACGCTTCTCAAGAGTCGCGTTACAAGAAGTTATAAGCAAAAATAGCTTTTTTCCATTTCTCCAGACCATTAGGTGGTACTGTGTCAGAACTGTCCATGTAGCCTCAGTTTATGGTTATTATAACACACACCAAGTTTGGTCTCAATTTGCCGAATCATTGCAGAGATACAGTCATGGCCAAAAATATCGGCACCCTTTGCAATTCTGTTAGAAAATAAATAACCCTTTTCTCAGAAAATTGTTGCAATTGCAAATGTTTTGGTACTCACATGTTTATTTTTTTGTTTGGATTGGAACAACACAAAAAAACAGAGAAGAAATGTCAAATCTGATAAAATTCCACACAGAACCCAAAAAAATGCACTGGACAAAAAAGAATTTCTTACACCTCTCTACTGGAATTTTGGACAACTCTTCTTTTGCAAATTGCTCCAGGTCATTCAGATTTGAAGGATGTCTTCTCCCAACTGCTGTTTTGAGATCTCTCCACAGGTGTTCTATTGGAATTCAGATCTGGACTCATTGCTGGCTATTTCACAACTCTCCAGCGCTTTGTTTGTAACCATTTCTGACTGCTTTTTGAAGTGTGTTTCGGGTTATTGTCCTGCTGGAAGACCCATGACCTCTGGTGGAGATGCAGCTTTCTGACACTGGCCACTACGTTGCAGCCCAAAATTCTTTGGTAAGCATCAGATTTCATGGTACTGTTCACACAGTCAAGGCATCCAGTGCCAGAAGCAGCAAAGCAAAACCAAAACATCTTTGAACCTCCACCATGTTTGATTGTAGGGCCTGTGTCCTTTTCTTTGAAGGCCTCATTTCTTTTTCTGTAAACAGTGCCATGATGTCCTTTACCAAAAAGCTCTACTTTTGTCTCATCTGTCCACAGTATGTTCTCCCAGAAGGATTGTGGTTTTGTCACATAAGTTTTGGCAAACTTCAGTCTTGCTTTTTTTATGCCTTTGTGTCAGCAGTGGTCTGCTACCATAGCGTCCCTTTTCATTATATGAACGGATGTGAGAGCTGACACTGTTTTACCCTGTGTCTGCAGATCAGCTTGAATTTGTCTGGAAGTTAATCAGGGTTCTTTATCCACCATTCAAACAATCCTTCATTGTAATTTTTCATTAATTTTGCTCTTCCGTCCACGTCCAGGGAAGTTAGGTACAGTGCCATGGGCTGTAAACCCTTTTGATGATATTGCACACAGTGGACACAAGAACATTAAGATCTCTGGGGATGGACTTGTAGCCTTAATATTGTCCATGTTTTTCTGTAATTTTTTTCTCTCAAATCCACAGACAACTCTTTACACTGCTTTCTTTTCTCCATGCTCAGTATGACACACAACACAAAGGTTGAGTCAACTTTTCTCCATTTTAACTGGTTGCAAGTGTGATACTATATTGACCACACCTGTTACTTGCCACAGGTGTGTCTAAATACAAATTACAGGAGCATCACATGCTTGAAAAGCAATTATTTCTTACAATTTTGACAAGGTGGCAATAATTTTTGAGTTCTGTGTGATACTTTATCAAGTTTGACTTTTCTTCTTTTTATTTTTGTTTGTTGCAGTGCAAACAAAACAATAAGCACGTAAATACCAAAACATTTGCAATTGGAACAATTTTCGGAGAGAATTGTTGCATTTCTGACAGAATTGCAAGGGTGCCGATATGTTTGGCGAATTTGTACGCATATTATTTGAACAGTTTGACTAATCAACTTGAATTCCATAACATTTTGCCAGCATGTTTTAAAGATGATCTGAGCCAATCAGAGACACCTTTTTGACCCCTGTTTGGCCCCTAATTATACAAAAATAAGTAAATAAATAAATAAAGATTTTGGCTTGATTACTTGTTCATTGAAATTATGTTCCATAGCAGTCTGACCTACTCATGAACAAATTTACTCAGAAGCTAGTTTAAAGATTTTGATGCATGATTTGAGGCTGAAATTAGGCTTGTCTCTCTATATTTAGCATAATTTGTTCCAAATTGCATCTTAACTTTCCTTGTCATCAGGGTAATATCTTAACATATATCGTAACTCTTAACATTTCTTCATATAATCCCATTAAAACCACTGGAGTGATTTGAGGATGTAACCATCAAGCAGATAATAATAATCAGTTAATATACTGTATGTGCTCACAAAACTTGACACTTACTCTGTGTTCCTCTTCTGCTTCTGGTGTAGAGTGAAACATTATTTCCATATTGATTGTAGGTTCATCTTTTGAAACAAACAAACAAAAACCCAGACAAATGACTTTCAAGAATGTTTCTACAGTTATTAGAATATTTTTCCTATATAATAGCAGCCCTGTTGAAGAACAACAGCATATGCTGGTTAGGTATGTTTTGAAGCATTGCAGCTGGTTTGAGCTGGTTTAGGCTAGTCTTTAGTTGGTATACCT
Organism: Labeo calbasu; assembly: GCA_019740295.1. Lineage (NCBI taxonomy): Eukaryota > Metazoa > Chordata > Actinopteri > Cypriniformes > Cyprinidae > Labeo > Labeo calbasu. The sequence goes on from JAHKKF010518458.1 coordinate 25,737, forward strand.
AACCAGCATATGCTGTTTTTTTCAACAGGGAGTATATTCATTTCATCAAGAAGCTTTAGAGTTTTTCATTTTAACATTTAACATTTCTTGTACTGGTATATCATTAAGGGTAATCTCTTTAAACAAATATATCTGTAATAACATATAAAGTGAATTCTAAATCAGAATGTTAGATTATAGTCTACAAATTATAGTCTAACACCAAATGTACTAATCTCACCACTTTCACAGTGACTCTTTTTCAGGCCTTCTCTCTCTCTTGCTGTGTTGTACATCTCTCCAGTGTAGTGCTGCTGTTTATTCTCAACAAACAGACGGTCAATCTTGTTCATCAGTTCACTCATCTCATATTGGTTGTTCATGATCTTGCTACAGGTGTGATATCTTCCTCCACATTTCTCCAGCAGTTGCTCCAGCACAAGGTTTTTCTTCAGATCATCTGTTATCGTGTCACACTCTTCTTCTGCTTCATAGGTGAAGAGAATAATCACAAACTGAAGAAGTTCTTCACCAAATACTTGCTGAAGCCACTGAAGACCCATCTTATCAGCATCTGTTAACTGACCCAGTCGCACAACAAATATGAAGGCGTTGATTTTGTTTTCGTACACAAGTTGACCAATGACATCATTAGCAGGGTCCAGGTTAAGTTCAGTCTCATGTAAGCCAGTTATGTTGATCACCGTGACGTGCCGTTCTGATATTTTCCTCTGTAAAGGAAGGATCCTGGATATTTCTACATTTTCAATATTTGGTTGTTCTTCTCCGAGCAGAATGTTGTCCTGTCCAAACTGGATTGCTGCAGAGTTTCCAGCTGACACAATGGTAAGATTGGGAAATGGGCGATCTAGAATAAACACAAAATAATTGTTTTTGAAAACATATCAATACACTGGAATATAAGAACAAGTCTTACATTATCAGTAACAAAAAATCTGACTTGTTTTTTACCCATACTGCTGAGAGACAGAGCAACAGAGTCAGTGATGAATCAGGTGCTTCACTCAGACTGCAGGCCCATCAGGTTTGGAGTTGCTCCCAGACTCTTCATTATCATGAAATGATCAGAAACACAAGGGGAAATGACAGGTTGACGACACAGCTTAATGCTCATTGCTGTATTGTTCTCTTCTAAAATATTTGATTTTGTGACTCTGATGTCATGTGTCTTTGCGTAGAAATTCTGTGTGAATTTTCCCAAATACCCTTACAGTTCAATGTGTCTATGGGATATGTGATTGCTGTCATATTTCTAAAAAAAAAAAAAATAAATCTGAAACACACATGTAAATAAAAACTTGATGACTAAATTTTCTAGGCTTTTTGGAGGCAATTTTGAAGCAATGACTGTTCAAGGGCCCTTTATATAGCAGGAGGCCTCGCTCCAGATGCACACATGACCATCACTGGCCAGTGCTGTGCCTTTGCGCTATTCAATGAGGCTTCAGTATTTCTCAGAGAAATGATTTCTCTATGTCATCAGCTACTGACGCAATGTTAAGTGAACTGGAAACTGTCCATCTTGACTGCACTTATTTCACTCCTTCCCTCACTGCAACAGCCTACTCTCATCTAAATTTTAGACTAGGCGAGGCGCATCTCAATCAAGCCTAATGAGAATGAAAAAAATAATGTAAGGCAGGACTTGATTTTGTCCATCAACAATTAATTGGTTCATTGGATTGTTGTACTGCAGTTGTCTGTTATTGCTGCAATCTGATGTGAGTGACAGGTTGCTGAAGAGGAGGGATGTTGTTGCAAGCGACAGGAGAAGTTATTTTGGTTAAACTTTAGGGCACATGAATTTAAAATGAAATAAAATAAAATAAAATAAAATAAAATAAAATAAAATAAAATAAATAATAATGATCATGATGTCCACAGATTAATCATTTACAATAAACACTGCAGTATACTATTTTATTGTGTTAGTTTTGTGTGTTAGTTCTTGACCAGCAACAAGACCAGCATAAACCAGCAAAGGACCAGCTTTAACCAGCATCAAAACATTCTTACCAGCATATGCTGTTTTTTTTCACCAGGGATGTTAGCCTTAAAGTTATCTATATCCCAGTGTGTTTCAAAACAACGACAAAATTTGCATTTAGAAGATATATGCTTTCAGAATTTACAATTTCTCTCCAGCACCAAAACAGATCCGCAGTTTTTATGACATAATTCAGAAGGGTGTCTTTATACAATCAACCACTTTACCAGACGACATAAAATAAGCCCTAAACCTAGCCCCTAGTGGGTTACGATAAATCGCAATGCAGTTGAAAAACGCCCACAGACTGAGAAACACCCTTCATTTTTGGGAAACGCCTACTAGCGTATTGAAACAACTTGACTTCAGCGTCTCTGCAGTAAGGGCGTTTTCCGATCTGTGTGATGCGCCACAACGCGTATCCGACTCATTTGAAATCTACACAGAATGCTGCATTTTACAGCAGTGTTGATGAGACTAAACATCGCAATCGCATCGTTATAAACAGCGCTCAGTAGATAACACCAGTGCAATCTATACATAAATCACACGCTTTCCAAACGACACATCATCACACATGAGTGTGAAGAATTCAGATTTGGTTTGTTTATTTCTATCATCTGCGTTTTATAATGATAGTTCTGCAAGTACATCTCACTAAAATGTTTCTGTGTTATTATCATTATCTAATTATCCATCGCACAACCATGTAGGCTACAGTACCAGTAAGTTATTTTAAAAAAATTAATTAATTCTGGTCTATCCATAGCATGGCAAATAAAGTGATTTTATTTTCATTCATGTTTTGTTCCTTATAATATATTAAGACACTAAGTAATTAACAGATAAAAATAATCTTACTAAGCAATAATAAAGTCAAACCTGAGTGTTGTTGTCTCTCTGCGTCATCGGTCCAGTGTTCCGAATAGCGGTCTCTGGTGGCTTTTATATAGACACTTATAATCGATATCTGTGTTATTAGAAATCACATGACCCCTGAGAAAGTGAGTGCGTTTGCTTCGTTTGTGTGTTGTTTAGGCCTACAATAAGTGTTAGCATTATTTTTATCCTCATTCTAATGCAATCCCCATACAATATGTGCTTTCTACATGTTATTTTATGATGAGGGCAATTTACCATATATCATTTTCAGGTGCCCGAGTTGTCCAGACAGCATATCAGATGGGGAGACTAAATAGGCACGGGTCAACACGTGCAGTTTAGACAGACAAGCAGAGAATTATGTACTTGGAAATGGCAAACACCTACATTTTAGTGTCTTTTATGTCATATTTCAATCACAATTTCTGATAAAAAATGTCCTATAAATGTTTTTTTTTCTTTGATGTTTTTTTTTCTTAAGTTGCGTTCCACTTTGCGTTAGCAAGGGAAGGGCATAAAAACAAACTGGAACACAGCCCTAGAGTCGGAGTACACTCCAGAACAAGAACTGACTCTCGTTTCACCCTCGTTGTTGACTCTGTTGCTGTCCAAAATCGTTCACATGTTCTCTACTTCTCTAATTCCTATATAGTGCATGGCAGTGTACTATTGAGTGATCGAATTTAGACACTGGCGCATTACACCGTGCCTCAGAGAGCTATTGCAGACACTACTTTGTCACATAGGCTACATGTAAATTACATTACAAAATAGTAATTCTACATTATATGTAGATATTATATTAACAGGCCTACAATATATAATTATTTGATTTGTTATTTGATTACCATTTTTGTTTATAATCATAAAACCTTTGATAAATCATAAAAATGTTTTGGGAATCACATAGTGACTTGTTGAATCCTTCACCTCACAGGAAAAGCAAATGCAACCACAACCACAGACACACACTGGAGTATCATTTTTAATGTTCACTAAAATTCTTTTTGTCTTTTTTTCTTCCTAGTGCAGTACGGATGTGGTCCACCAGGTGCCACTATTATAGAGCTTAAAATCAAGTCAGAATGTCTGTTTTACTTTGTGTTGATTTATAGGTGAATAATACAATTTTATATTTAGCAAATTTAGCCATTTTTAATTAAGAAAAAAAAAAAAATGATGACATTCGGTATCTTACAATATGACATGTAATGTAAACCGAGCCATATAAAATGAATAGACAGATGTATGATGTATGACGATAATCTGTCACCTTTGTAAGCATTACATTTCAAGATTAACTGCTGATCGTGGCACCTGATGGTAGAGACTGATTGCGCGAGCTAATTGTTAGAAAGCAAACAAATTATTATTTAATGCTGTGATTTTTTCTGTAAAAATTAGTATGCGCTACCAACCTCTGCCACCAGGTGCCACTATCAGTAAGCATGACATGAACATTCATGGTGACAGATTGTCCATGTTCAGTCTCTCAAAATAAATATATCTCATGTAACGTGTTTCATATGATATTTGGTGTATGATAAAGAAATAGCAACTGCCACATATGACAACGAATGCCATCTATATATTTCAATGGATATATACATTTATTTTAAAGATGTCCTGTATTAGTAGAATCTGTAACATACATGGTAAAAGATAAAGTAGCCTAATCTGTCATCATGATTACTGATCATGTCATCTGATAACTCTTGTTGGTATTTCATGCTAATTGTTAGGTGATTGCCTCTTGAGATTTCATGGGTCATTCTGCAAAATCAGTGCATTTTTCGTGTGGAAAAATTAAAAAATTAAATATATTTCTGGCTCATGTTATGGTATTTTTGTCAACACTGTTACAGACACAAGCGTTACTATATACTATAGTTTAACTAGAACTGTGATAGTTTTCACATATATGAGCAGCATTTTAGACCCTCTTTTCACTAGGATTGTTTTACATTTTTCGATTTTTTAAATATTTTTATTTTTGTCATTCAGATGACAAAGAACATTCTAATTTTGGAGGGTGACAACATGTCAATTAAGAAATACATATTACTTTATATTTTTATAATATATATGTTATTACTTTTTCCAAGTAACTAGTAAAGTAACACATTACTTTTTAATTGACAAGAAAATATCTGAGTTACTTTTTTCAATTAAATAACGGCAGTTACTTTTCCCCCATTTATTAATTAAAAGCTCTCCTGTCCCCATGTTGAGAGAAATCNGGAGTAAGATGTTAGTTCTAGAATAAATGTGAACATGCATTAATTCATCTCACTCACAAAAAACAGATTCAGTATTCCTCAAAATGAATGAAAACAGTGAAATTCCACTCAGATGTTAAATAATACGAATATCCTTTTAATCCCATTTTATTAACCAATGTCTTTGCTGCTGACCTTCGATGATCCAATTCAACCATAATAATAAGCAAAAATTACTCAAGATAATCTAACATTTTTTTCTACTGTACAGATGTGAATTTACTTTTCTCAAAGCCTGAGGCTTTTGGTGTGAAAAGGCTTTTACATTTGCCAAAAACAGAACTTCTTATATTAAAAACAAACAAGCAAGCCGTGACAACCGATTCAGACAACCGTGATGTTGCCTTTCTTTTCTAAAATGTTTTCTTTTTTAATCTAATATTATGTGGTTATGTGTTTAAATTATGCATGAATATTCAACACTATGCAAGTGCGATCTCTGCGTGAGATATGTGATTGTTGTCATATTTCTATAAAAAATCTAAAATACATCTTTGTATTAAAGTAAAAACGGATGAAATATAAATATGCCTTTCGTATGGAATTAAATAGAAAGCACTTTGAGTGTCTTGTTCATCATATTTATTTTCATTTAAAAACAACAGA
>JAHKKF010518462.1:1829-12728 GCA_019740295.1 Labeo calbasu
TCAAAATCATCCTACATTGCTGCAGAAGCACCAACCCAGTCTTTGCAAAGTGAACATGCAAAGAAGATCAAACACCCTTAACAAAAAAGGTAAAACAGCGATATAGGACAATTTTCGAAGTTGATGGAGAACTTGAGATGGAAGTTTTTCGACATACCCTAACTAACTGGACTGTTTTATTCTGGTTCATGACAGAGTAAGACAAGACGAGCATTTGGCATTAAAAAGTATATAAATTGTATTATTTTTATTAAAATAACCAATCGTTACACTAGATAAGACCCTTCTTTCTCGGCTTGGGATCGTTTAAAGCCGCATTTAAACTGCATTTTGGAAGTTTAAACTCGGGGCACCACAGAAGTCCATTATATGCAGAAAAATGCTGAAATGTTTTCCTCAAAAAACATAATTTCTTTACGACTATGGAAAGAAAGACATTAACATCTTGGATGACAAGGGGGTGAGTACATTATATGTGAATCTTTGTTTTGGAAGTGGACTTTTCCTTTAATATGCCTTCTTGTCTGTTCTTGTGGACTTGTGAAACGTTATCAGTCATTATATTATATATATATATATATTTACATTAAGTCACCTAGCAAACACTTCTATCCAAATAAACTTGAAATGAGGAACATTACAAGCAATATTACAAGCCTTGCTTTATGTTTGTTAACACATTGTAATGTTTTATGCTGCTACTTTTGCCAGGTCTGGGTAGCAAAATGAGACTTTAAGCTCAAGGGACTAACATGGTAAAATAAAGGTTTAATTAAATCACGCTCTGGGGATGATTTTTCACCAGGAGGAACTGGAAAGCCGAGTGCAATCAAGGACAAAAATCAGCCTGAAAGCTACGCTCGGAGTGAAGATTCATTTTCCAGCGGGACAAAGACTCAAAGCACACAGCAAAAACAATGAAGAATGGCTTAAATAAAGAAGGCTGGTATTCTGAAGCGGTACAGCCCGAGCCCAGACTTGAATCCAATTGAAAATCAACAGTAAGACTTGAAATTGCTGTCCACCGGCATTCTCCATCTAATCTGGCAGAGCAGAAGCATATTTGCGCTGAAGAATGGCCAATAATTCTACAATCTAAATGCGGAAAGCTTACAGCTACAAACCTAGGATGATGTAGGCTGCATGAGCCTATGTGCAAAGTATTACGGGGAGTTGGGGAAAACATTTAAAAAAAATAATAATAAAAAAATTAACATAACAACACTTCATCATAGGAAATGTAATAAAATCTTGAGTGAGTAACATCAAACCACTCTCAATAATACATTGCACAATGTTGCCTCAGGGCAACAAACCCATTTTCTTTAGTTTGAAAATGCATGATGCATTTAAAATGCCAATAAAAGGTTTAATAATAAAGGAATTACTTTGAATAAACTACTAAAATCCACTTTGAGATGTTATTCTGGCATTATGCACAGTGTTGAGACAATTCTGTCTCATAAAAGCAATTTTTCATAGTGTTCATCCATTAAAAACATTTCACATTTGTACTTGATTTTAAAAGATTCAGAATCATAAATTATTTGCATATCATGAAGAATTGCTTAAATGTGATGCTGTGTTAGTAAAACAGATTATAATCTGCAATGTCTTTAACATTCTAACAGTTTTAGTTTAATAATACAGATGCATTTTGCCATGTTTTTAAAAGGACATTAAAAATTTACACATCTAAATCCATAGCCTGTGCATTGCAAATGCATAATTGTGGACATATGATAATTAAAGATAAACTTCACCTGCTGTTCTGGGAGTCTGGAGGAATCATTTCTAATGTGTGTGCTGGACCGTACAAATTCACCACAAACAGACTGGCTGATGGGATTCTGGAACCGGCCTGTACAGAGCAAATACTTTTAATATCATCAAATCAAACACTAAATGCTCTTGCAGTCTGTAAATAGGGAAATATTTGCATTAATTATTCAATATCCAGTGATACTGGATTCATTTTGAGGTTATTTCGTCTTGCAAAACGAACTAGTTGGCTGCACATCCACTGTTCTTACCTTCGGATAAGGGTAGAGCACATTAGAAGGGTAGATCCCGCCCAGGAAGTGATGTATTTCCATAAAAGGAGTTGCTGAGTTGTTAATAGACAGATATGCCAGACGCGCACCATCTTTTGCCCACCAGAACGCAGGATATTTCAGCAGTATCTCCTCTAAATTTATATGGTGAGAGAGAAATTAAATTTTGATGAGGCTAATTAACCCATACGTAGACCTGCGCTGATTATCATAAATCTCATTTACGTATCTCATTGTGTACTTATGAGGCCAAATTAGATAATAATCTCTTTGTGAATAGTTCAATGTCTTCAAGGGGTTGTCAAAAGCGTCTTAAAGAAACACATGAAATTAAAGCGACTTATTAAGTGGACCGCAGTGAGAGTATTGAAGAGGATGACACGTCCAAGATCACTGACCCTCATAGGTCCAATCAGACAGCCCATTAAGCACCATTCCGTTTCTGCCCGTGGCTGTCAGACGCATCGCTTTGCTAGAAACATCTGACTTGTAGTAGATGTCATTCTCAAAGATATAGACCTGGAGTCAACAAAGAGACACAGGCAGCATTAATATAGATAGATGAAGCCGTAAGATTAATGATTACAAGGATATTCAAAATTGAAGAGGGCTGAGTGCATATTAACAAACTAGAAAATATAGCTCGATATTTTAATGCTATAGCCAATATTAAATTGTTATACTATATTTTCTAAAGAAATGAAAAATAAAACATCTTTTAAATGCTATGAATTAAGCCACCAAAACATAATCAATTGAAAATGGATATTCATTTTTAGAATTGTTGTGCACAATTATTTTTTTTAAGAATTATATATATTAATCTTTTTATTTAATACGATTTAACTCTGCAAATGAAAGAAGCACATGTTATGGCCATGGCCAATACTAAATTGTTATATTAAATATTAAATATAATATAATAAATATATATAATTTAAAATGTATAATAATTTAAACTGTTAAATGTGAAATAAAATAATAAAAACTTACATATATTATAATATTTTTTATTTAAAATGACGTGACTAAATTAAAGAAGCAAATGTTATGATGTCATGTGACAACATTTAATGTTATGGAAAATATTAAATTGTTATACCTTATTTTCTGATGAAAATTAAAATGAAACACTAAAATCTAGAAAATCAGTGCTTTTAAATGCTACAAGTGAATTAAGCCATCAAAACATAATAAATACATTGAAAATGGATATCCATTTCGAGATGTTATGCACAATGATGTAATTTTTAATAATTAATTGAATAATTCATTTTCCTTTTTTTTGCAGTCTAGGTTATTCTCACTAGCTAGAAAAAACATTTAAAAATCATTACTTGAAATAAAATAAACACTATCTGAAATAAAATAAATTACACACACATACATATATTACAAAATACATATATTTACACATACATATATTTAGATTTTACCTGTGATACTAAAATAATAGTATATACACAGCAGTATTCAGTAAGCTAGTCTAAAAGTTAATTCTAAGGACGCTTGCTATAATAAAATAAACAAAGATGGACGGTTGTTTATCCTCACCAACTGGTTCCCTTGAGGTCCCCATGCTGCATACTGAAGTACAGACGTATCCTCCTCTGATGGGGTGAGGTCTGTAATCTCCCTAAGATATGTACACAAAAACACACACGCCAAGATTGAACTATTACTCCACACGCATTTGAAGCACTACACGGTACAAATTCGTCAGGTTCTGGGTCATTTTTAGTACTTGAAAGGGCTCGTAAAAACAGCACGATGCAGATGCAGAGTTAATACAAAATGAAAGTGAAGTATACAGAGAGGCAGGGGTCTGGTCATGCAATGAAACCACAGCTAAGGCTAAATGATCAGAGAATTCTGCCAAAACAAGCAAATGGGCTTCAAGACATTCGTTCAAGTTTCACTGCTGTTTCACAACCACAAGCAAAAAATCTCAGGCTTTCATCAACAAACATAGCAAATCCCCATCAGGGCATTCAATAAATTGCAGGTTAGTGTAAAAACATTTAATCCAGCAGAGACCTGTTAACTCCAGAACAAAGAGTACCTTTCCATACTTTTAAATAATCAATGCCTGATGGATAACGTTGGGGAAAAGCACAAACGCTGAAGGACCTCTGGACTGGTTTTTGGTTGTGCACATGCCCAGTGCAGGCCATGCAGAGAGGGACCTCCATCTCTACCTACCCGCTGGCCACTGTGTAGATTGCAAAGGATGCTGTGAAGGACTGTGAAAATACCTGGAAAGGGGCAGAGGACATGGTAGATCCCTAAATTGTACACAAACACATAGGCTATGTACGGAATTGCATACTATCACAGTATGTCTATTGTGACTGCATTCAAATTTACAGTATAAATCAAATTTCAGGACTTCTTACTTAACTTGCCCAATTGACCCTTTATAAAAGACCCACCCCCCTTTGTTACCATAGATATGTTCGCTCTCAAGCCACTCATTGTGTTTTCATGCAGTGAAAAATACATCATAGAGCAAAGAGGAAACTGGCAACGAGCTGACAGACAGGACAGAGCAGTTTTTTTTAAATTTTTAAAGAAATTCAAACAATAAATACCATTTTGTGGCTCTTTAATGTGTCGTGACAGATCGCTGTAGCACCTCAGTTCAAGTGGTACGTAAACCAGTCTCTTCCTCTTTACTAGCTATAGCATGAAATAAACATGAATGAACATCAAAAGCTATCTTGTTTCAACTGCGAAAAAACCAACCCAGGCTCATGAAAATATGTGCCTTTATATACATTTCTGCAACACCGTAATTACATAAGTTACGGCACATTTCGCTGCAGTTTCAAAGTGAAATGTCCAGAGAGTGCCGCTAAAACACACGTTCGTTACTTGACCGAGGCACCTTTTTATTATGTTGGTACATGCACGTATTGCTGCGTTTTTATTATGCTGTTTGAGGTACATATTGCAGCTGTTCAGATTTCAAATATCTGGAGAGTATCGCTAAAAGTTAATGCTCTATCGTGTTGGAAATATCCCCTACACCAAACCCAACCCTAAACCTACACTCTTAAAAATAAAGGTGCTTTAAAAGGTTCTTCACAGTGATGCCATAGAAGAACCATTTTTTGTTCCACAAAGAACAATTCAGTCAAAGGTTCTTTAAAGAACCATCTCTTTCTTACTTTTTTATAATCTGAAGAACCTTCTTTCACCACAAAGAACCTTTTGTGAAACACAAAGGTTCTTCAGATGTTAAAGGTTCTTCATGGAACCATTTAGACAAAAAAGGTTCTTCTAGGGCATTGTGAAGCACCTTTATTTATAAGAGTGTATCCGAGTTAACAAATGCGAAAGTTATATAAAAACTGTGTTATTTTAAGTTCCTCATGCGGATTTGAGATGTTTGGTCGAAGCATAGTTTCACAGTGTTCGTACCAGAGCTCTTCATCGTTCAACTGAAATTCCATATTGCGTAAGCTACCATGCAAAGCTACTAAATTAAAAAACTCATGCATATGAAACTGTATATGTGACGACAACTTTCAAAAGTATCAGTTTTCAAGTCATAACATAATATTCTGCAAGTAATTGTGTGAAAATGAGGCTTTATTAAACAAAACTTTGTACCTGCAAATCATACTTTGTGTGAAAAGGAATAAATAATGAGAGTTTTGTCTCTAGTGTTCATGTGATTTGTACATATAGGTACGTGTTTTTTTTTCAGTTATGCATAAACGTATATAGAGGCACATATTTCCAATGAGCCTATGTTGGGAAATATGACAATACACACAATTTTTCAAGTTCAAGCCCACTGGCGTTAACCTATGCTCATGTCTGGCTTGTTTGTCGGACAAAAATGGCAGATTCCACGTTATGATTGGTGAGATCGTCTGTCAATCAAACTCCATGTGAAGGATTGGACTTAACTTGACCTTCCACTTCAAGTGTGAAGTTTGTGTGGGGTTGGTAAGATTTGATCAAAGCTACAGAAAAACAGTAATACTGTAAAATATTATTACAATTTAGAAAAAACTTTTTTTTCTGTTTTAAATATATTTTAAAATGGCGTTTATTCCTTTGAGGGCAAAGCTGAATTTTTAGCATCATTATTCCAGTCTTCAGTGTCATATGATCCTTCAGAAATCATTCTAATATGCTGATTTGCTGCTAAAGAAACATAATCAATGTTGAAAACACTTGGACTGCTTAAAGATAACTTACTCACCCCTATGTCATGAAGTCGAACTAGTGCAAGATGAGAATTTGTGGTTAAAAAGTATACAATTTGAAACTGCAATTTGGACCTTCAACCCATTGAACCCCCATTGAAGTCCACTATATGGAAAAAACCTGGATTGTTTTGCTCAAAAACCTTTATTTCTTTTCAACTGAAGAAAGAAGGACATGAACATACTGGATGACATAGGGGTGAGTAAATCATCAGGAAATTTTAATTCTGGAAGTGAACTTCTCCTTTAAATATTTTTTTGTCAAAACTATAATGCATTTTTTTTTTCAGGATTCTTTGATTAACATAGTTAAAAAGAGCAACAACTTAATGCATGTATTACTTTAGTGTCTTATTGAATTATTGTCCTATTGAAAATTAATATTTAAACATGCAAATAAACAGCATGCAACATAGTGAGACCATGTGACAACAATGTAGCACAATGCTATTTTTTTAAAGGAGCCTGTATCATATATAATATACTATTTTAAACAATAGTCTATGTATACTGTGTAGTGTTCAGTATGCTTGTATTCCATTCTGAACAAAGCACGCGCTCACATACCCTCACATAATCTCTTTCATTCTCTCTCTGCATGACAACACAACTGTGGATTCTGGTTAATGGATCATTTCAATTTCAATTTCAAGCTTCATTCAGCTGATTCATCTGAGGAGCACCATGAACAAAAGAAGCAATTCTTTAGAAAACATTTGAATTTGTTTCACAATCAATAGCTTGGAAGGGACAAGGGAAGGTTTGACTCTTATTAGAACGGTACATCACATGCATAGGGTCATACGACAGAATGATAGCGGCGTACGCCCTGTCTCTATCAGCGCAATGATTGGGTTCAATATCCCTCCAAAAAAAAAAAACTGCTTGCGTAATGTTCACATATCAGCCTGAAACCCCCTCTACTGAATTACCATGTCAAAGATGACCTAAATCAATACAAGTGTCCTTTGGGTGTCTAAGGACAATTGTGCATTTCGTCAGTGTGGCAGGACTGTATGTTACAAAGCATTTGGCTATATGAAGATATATTGATCAGTTAGGTCTGTAATGATTCGTGTAAAATTAGATGTATCGATTGCCGCAGGAACAGGACAGAAAGCAGTGTGGCGACAAGCTCCGAACTGCACTCGTTTCCCAAAAGCCTAATAGGATTGAAAGTCATGCCCTGCACTGCATACTAAAAACAGAACAGCTGACTGTCGCACTGTCTGGTACTGTCGAACAGTGATGTTAAACAATAATTTCATTAGGATGAATGTTTGAGATCAAGATATTGATTTTGAAAGAATTGCATACTTTTATTCAGCCAAAGATGCATTAAATTGATCAAAAGGATGCATTAAATAGATCACAGTTACAAAAGATTCTGTTTCAAAAAAATGCTGTTCTTTTGAACCTTCACTTAATCAAAATCAAAGTTTTTTTTAAATATTAGAATTATATCAGAATGATTTCTGAAGCCAATGTGACACTGAAGACCGTTGAAAAAAAGGCTTTAATAATTATATTTTAAATTACATTTTTAAATTATATTTTAACATATATTAAAATAGAAAACTGTTATTTTAAATGTAATAATATTTAACTATTTTGTTTTTACTGTATTTTTTTAAATACAGCCTTGGTAAGCATAAGAGATTCTTTCAAAAATATTAAAATCTTACCAACACCAAGCTTTTGAACATAGCTATCTCTCAATATTAAAAAGACAGACATTAGATGTTAAAGTCTCAAAGTGTCTAGTTCTGAATTTTAGCACATTTTTCTCTGAGTGTAGGACTGTGTGTGTTGAATATAGGAAAAAAGACTGTGGTTTTCTTGCTGTGAGTCATAAATCCTCTTGGATTCACAAAATTAATATCCATATGGTAAACAGTAGAAGAAAAATTGCTAACGTGGGAATCTGCATCATTGTGACGCTGGCATAGTAATCGCACTAATTTGCTCAATAACACTGAGTGCGCTACTGATGCCCACACAATTCTCAGTGCCAAAAGTGCAAGATCTGCCCTAGTTTGCCTTCCCGCCTGCTTTTTTTTCATTCGTTCTGTTCTCGTCTCTCTGTAGTGTTGGCTCTGACTGTAAAATCTTTTGATTCATGTTCATCACAACACGTCTTCCTCTGCGCTTTCAGTCTCAGGTTGCCCTGGTTCACATAATGCGTACCTCTTCATTTCTGAATCCCTGTGGATGTGTTACTTTTATTCCTCTAACTTTGACTTCCTTCCTCCTTGACTGTGACTTAAAAGTGATAGTCCACCCCAAAATAAATTAAATGTCATCGTTTACTCAGCCTCATGTCATTCTGATCCGAATTACTTGTTCCAGTTGACAGTTGGTTTTTCTATGCAAACTCAATGTCAGTGAAGATGTCAAGTTTTATATAAAGATATAAACATAGCATAAAAGTGAATACAAATTAATTCATATAGCAGTTTTCAGAATAGAGTTTCAAAGTGGCTTCACAAAATTAATGATGTTAATGTTTATAATATATGTGACCCTGGACCACAAAAGCAGTCATAAGGGTTTATTTTTTTTTTAAATTGAGAGTTATACATCATCTGAAAGCTGAATAAATAAGCTTACCATTGATGTATGGTTTGCTTAGGATAGGACAATATTTGGCCGAGATACAACTATTTAAAAATCTGGAATCTGAGGGTGCAAAAAAATCAAATTATTGAGAAAATCGCCTTTGAAGTTGTCCAGATGAAGTTCTTAGTAATGCAAATTACTAATTAAAATTTAAGTTTTGATATATTTACAGTAGGAAATTTACGTAATATCTTCATGGAACATGATCTTTAATTAATATCTCAATAATTTCTGGCATAAAAGCCAAAAAAATGGCCAAAAATGTTGGCTATGCGACTGGTTTTGTGGTCCAGGGTCACATATCTTCATGCTTTATAATCACATTTAGTACAGTAAAGCTTTCCGACAATATGCAACGATACAAGCAATCAAGCAGATTTGCTATACAATATATATTACTTTACATGAGTACAACGTACAACATCAAACTTTTAATATATCACTGGGTAAAGAATCAATATGGTCATATACGACCTGTGCAAAGCGTTTTGAAGTCCTAAGACAGCTTTGTGTAAGAAACAGACCAAAATTTATGTTATTTACTGATAATTTTCCCCTCCAGTGGGTTGGTAACCAGTGTGACACCAATTCAGTGAGAACATGTCAATCGAATCAGTCTGATACATGAGTGAATCTTCAGGGCTCTGCTTCTCAAACAATATTTTGAGCCTGAGTAGATCATAGTGACCACCAAAAGCTGTTGGGAAACCCAGACCAGACCAGTTTTGTGAACCAGATCAATTGATTCACTAAAAATTAGTTCACCTCCAGAATAAAAATGTGCTGACAGTTTACTCAGAAATTAAGTTTTTTGAGGAAAACATTCCAGGACTTTTCTCCATATAGTGGACT
Organism: Labeo calbasu; assembly: GCA_019740295.1. NCBI lineage: Eukaryota > Metazoa > Chordata > Actinopteri > Cypriniformes > Cyprinidae > Labeo > Labeo calbasu. The sequence continues at coordinate 11,575 of JAHKKF010518462.1, forward strand.
TTAATGGTGGCCAACAGGCTGAAGGTCCAAACTGCAGTTTCAATGCAGCTTCAAAGGACTCTACATGATTCCAGCCAAGGAATAAGGGTCTTATCTAGCGAAACGATCAGTAATTTTATAAAAATAAATAAATAAAACTACAAATTTATATACCTTTTAACCACAAATGCTCATCTTGCACTATGCGTGTCTGTGATTTCACGCATTACATAATCACGTTGGAAATGACACGCATGGTTCTTCGTCTTTTTTACCTCTTGTTTTTAACCATTTTGGTTTACCTTTTTGTAAAGAACATTTGACTTTCTTCACATATTGGCTTCGTCAAGGCCGGCCCTGGCCAATTTGCTGCCCTAGGCAAGATTTTACCTGGCGCCCCTTGCCTCACATTGTGTTCAATGATTATTCACACATTCACACAGAAACTGCATAGATATTTCAAAAGTGCATCTGAAGAGAGAAATGGAGGAGTATATTGGACTACTGAGTGTTAGGCTACATTTTCTTTTTTTAAAAAGCTGATGAAATTTAAACAGCAACACTTACAATAAGGTATCATTTGTTAACATTAGTGAATGTATTAAAGGGGTCATCGGATGCTAAATTCACTTTTACATGCTGTTTGAACATTAATACGTGTTGGCAGTGTATGTACAAATCTACCCTATAATGATAAAAATCCATGCAGTGGTTTTTAATTAATCTGTAAAAATAATATCCCCTTTTTCAAATCAAGCCATTTTCAGATGCCTGTCGTTGTTGCGTCACACCGACAGAGGCCGCTCCCATGATAGTTGATTGACATGAGCGTCTTACCTCAGATCAGTTGTAACAGTCCAACCTCCATGTTTTGATGCCGGAGCAGGGATGTAAGTTAGACAAGAATATCTCCGATTGAGAGACTGAGGTGTTGTGTTGCTGGATGTAATAATGAACGTAGTGGTCGTCATTTACTCCCAACATCTGAGCCGGTGAAGATGCAGTGGATTATGTTTGTTTGTGAAGGGAATGCACCTCCCGATCTACATATATCGGTCTGTGTTTGCGCAAATCATTCGTGATCCAGCTTCACATACAGCAGAAGTGAGTATAAGGGTTTTTTTATGAATCTTTGCGATCGCCTTTCCTAATAATGTGCTAGTTAACAAGTTTAG
>JAHKKF010518463.1:0-40135 GCA_019740295.1 Labeo calbasu
ATATAATCTCAATTTTTTGTTTTTTTGTTTTTGTCAGTTGTGAGATTCAGTCTTTTAAAACTGCTCACCTGTCAAACTAAGCAACTAGCGATAACGTACAACATGCTTATGCATTAATAGGGCCATTAATGCTGATAAGCTGACATCTCAAACAAGGTCCAACACATTTTAGACTGTGAAATTCCTATTAAACACACCACTGATGCATTCAACCTTAACTGCACACACTTCCTTGAAAGATCCTCATACTGAATGCAAAGTTCTTTCAAGCGCGAACGGAGGTGTGTTTGATAATGTCGGCTCCACATGGCAGACAAACGCTGCTGCTTTTAGGACTGTCCTGCGGCAAAGCTATCTGCTCATTTGCTCAAAGTGAAAGCGCTCTTTGAACACAAACCAAAGAGGTGATAAGATAGTGGACATATAAACACAAGCAAAACTTACAGCGTTCTGCTTCTTCTGCAGTTCTTCCAAATTATCAACGATGTTCTCATCGGCTACGTCGAGTGGAGTTTGGCCCTATGACACACAAATGCACAATATCTCAAAATTCGATTATTGTGATTGGTCCCATTTACATCCATTTCTTCACTCATTTTATAAGTAGCCATGTACAGGCACAATAATGTACATTCAGCTAGTCATTGTTGTAAAATAAACCCCTTTAGGATGATAACAGACCAGCGTACCACATTATTGACGGCATTCATGTCACACATGTGTTCAGCCAGAAGATTGCAGGCCTCTTCCTGTCCCCAATGAGCCGCCGCGTGGAAAGCCGTCCAGCCATCACTGTCCCGACTATCCACGTCTATCCCACACTTCAACAGCACCCTGGTGAGCAGAAAAACACAAAACCAGTTATAAGTAGCATGGGTATATTTGTAGCAATAGCCAACAAAACATTGCATGGGTCAAAATAATCAATTTTTCTTTCATGCCAAAGATTATTAGGATATTGAGTAAAGATCATGAAGTGTCTCGCACTTACTTTAACACCTCAATGTATCCTTTAGCAGCAGCGACATGCAGCGCCGTGGCCTGAGTGTTCGGATGAGGCACCAGAGAGCCACTTCCTGCCAACACGGCCATGGCATCCTGGAGCATCACTCTCTCTTCCTCTCTCCTGGCTTGATCCACATCAATGCCTGAAAAATCATTCAAAAGTCATAAAATTTAAAGAAAGGTTCAGTACATGACATATAACAGGTGATTTAAGGAACAATGATGTTTAAAATGTCTCTGTTTGGTTCTTCACGGAAACAGATTTGGAGAAATGCAGCATTGCGTCACTTGCTCACCTCTGCAGTGAATGGGTGCCGTCAAAATGAGAGTCCAAACATCTGATAAAAACATCACAATAATCCACAACCAATCCAGTACATCAGTTAACATCTTGTGAAGTGAAAAGCTGCATGTTTGTAAGAAACAAATCCACCGTTAAGATGTTTTAACTTCAAACTGCCACTTTCAGCCAGAATATGAGTCCATAATCCATAATAACACTTCCTCCAGTGAAAAAGTCCATCTCATGTTGTCTTCTCACATCAAAATCCACCCACATATTTGTTAAGAACTATTTTGGCTTGTAAACAGTGCATATTTCTTTCCTGATTCAGATAAGATGGCTTTTTCACTGGAGGAAGCAAAGTTATGGATAGAGAACTCACATTTTAGCAACGGTTTGGAGTTAAAATGCGTTGTTCATGATTTTTTTTTCTTACAAACACTCAGCTTTTTGCTTCACAAGATGTTAACTGATGAACTGGAGTGGTGTGGATTACTTGTGGATTACTGTGATGTTTTTATCAGCTGTTTGGATTTTCATTCTGACGGCACCCATTCACATCCATTGGTGAGAAAGTGATGTAATGCCACATTTCTCCAAATCTGATGAAGAAACAAACTCATCTCCATCTTGGATGGCCTGAGGGTGAGTATATTCAAACAAGATGACATTTTCACTGAAGAAAGTGATATTATGGATTACGAAGTCACATTTTGGCCAGAAGCGACAACTTAAAGTTAAAACATTTTAATGATGGATTTATTTCTTACAAACACATATCTTCTCATCTACCAACATGTTAACTGATGGACTGGAGTGGTGTGGATTACTTGTGGATTGCTGTGATGTTTTTATCAGATGTTTGGATTTTCATTCTGATGGCACCCATTCACATCCACTGGTGAGTAAGTGATGCAATGCTAAATTTTCCAAATCTGATGAAGAAATAAACTCATCTACATTCTGAATGGCCTGAAAGTGAATACATTCAAGTAGCTTTGTACATTCAAGTAGCTTTTCATCTAACAAGATGTTAACCGATGGACTGGAGTGGTGTGGATTACTTGTGGATTACTGTGATGTTTTTATCAGCTGTTTAGACTCTCATTCTGATGGCACCCATTCACTACCTTTGGTGAGCAAGTGATGTAATGCCACATTTCTCCAAATGTGATGAAGAAACAAACTCATCTACATCTTGGATGGCCTCAGGATGAGTAAATCATTAGCACATTTTCACTTTTGGGTGAACTATTCCTTCCAGGACACAAAGACACACCCACATCCACAAAACCAATCACATCTAATGAGCTGCAGGAGGAAGTTTATAAAATCCTTGCGCAGCTCCAGTGTTTTTAATTAAGTTTTTGATGTGGGAAATTCACATGCTGTTACTGTTAAAACCAAACATCCTATAAACACGCACACACATCTACAATGAGCTTCTGTAAGCGCTTGTGTGTCGACTAAGGTTTTAATGGGATCAAGCACAGCAGGTCCTGATCAGACAGATGGAGAGTTTAAGAAAATTCTTTAAGGAATGTCACAGTCTGATAACCGAAATATAAAGAAATTATATTTTGCACAAAAAAGGGTCTATTTTAAGTAGTTTTTTTTAATCAGAAAATTATTTGTGATAAACAGTCGGTAAAGTTTAGCATGAATGACTGACAGAAGAGTAGGCAGTCCTTTACTGTCGTTGTGTCTTATGCACCAGGATAAATTAATGTTACACAGAAAATGCAGTGTGCAGCATCATTACTCCAGTCTTCAGTGTCACGTGATCCTTCAGAAATCATTCTAATATGATGATATTGCTGTTCAAGAAACATTTATTATTATTATCAATATTTAAAACAGCTCACAGTACATTACTTTCAGGATTCTTTGATGAATAGAAAGATCCAAAGATCAGCATTTATCTGAAATGAAAAGCTTTTGCAACATAATATACTATACCATTTAAAAGCTTGTAGTCAATATAATGTTTTTATTTTTTAGGGAAAGAAATTATAGAAATTAATGTTTTTATTGTTCAAAAGTGATGATAAAGACATTTATAGTGTTACAATAGATTTCTATTTCAGATAAATGCTGTTTTTCTGAACATTGTATTCATCAAAGAAACCTGAAAAAAAAATCTACTCATCTGTTTTCAACATAATAATAATAAATGTTTTTGAGCAACAAATCAAAATATTAGAATGACTTCCGAAGGATCATGTGACTGGAGTAATGAAGCTAAAAATTCAGCTTCGAAATCACAGGAATAAATTACATTTTAAAAGATATTAAAATAGAAAACAGTTATTTTAAACAGTAAAAATATTTCATAACCGCTAGTTTTTGCTGTACTTCAGATTAAATAAATGCAGGGTTGGTGAGCAGAAGAGACTTCTTTAAAAAAAAACAAAAAAAACATTAAAAATCTTACTATTCAAAAACTTTTGACTGGTAGTGTATATACTATTATAGTATTTATTAATGTTTTGAAATAGCACTTATTTTAATATTTCAATATAATATTTAATTTTAGTAATTTTGTTAGGTGCTCTCGTCTTTTTAATATTTCTATTTAGCTTTAGGGCTTTTGTGTTGTAACTTTAACATATTTATTTCAGCTAGTTCCCAATGAATCATTTTTTATTATCATTTAAGTTTTTTAGGTTTACATTTTCATGTTTATTTTATTTTATTACAATTTTTTAAATAGCTTTAATGGCAATGTCTCTGTCTTTTCACAGTCTTAAATTCCCCCTTTCACTCCGTCATCTTTCTCTTCCTCTAGGTTTTGAATATCTCACCCTGTTTTTTAATCTCTCCTTTAAGCAACCTCCCCATGGCGTCCTCAGTGGCGACGTCCACAGGAAGTTCACCCTCGCTGTTCACGGCTCCCACATGAGCGCCGTGTTCGATCAAGTACCTGCAACAGTTAAGAAGAAACAAAAACTGCATTGTTGCAATGGTAAACTTCAAACAGTCACGACTCTACTTCCAGAAGATTCCAATAGAATCTGACTAAAGATTAAATCACACAGAATACAAACATTCCATATTATCAGTACTCTAAATCACGAGTTACTGACTTTGCAATCTGGATGAAGCCGCAGGAGGCCGCTGCGTGGAGGGGCGTCCAGCCCTCATTGTCTCCTCTGTTCACGTCACTGCCGCTCTCCACCAGAAACTGAACCATATCTGCGTTTTCATCAATACAGGCCTGAGGACAGAACGAGAAAATCAGTTTAATCAATATAAATATGAATAATAACAAAGATAAACTCTCTAAAATAACTGCTCTGGCTGAAAATGACATGGTTATGTAAGTTTACCACTCAGATTCTCTTGTGAAAATGTAAAAATGTAAAAAAAATTGTTAAGGCTAATAATAAATGTGATAAAAACATATGTTGTTTGGAAAACCACATTCTCAATACTAAAATCAACATTAGTTTTTGTATTGTTTTAGTTGTAGTTAACTATAATAACCTTATTGCATCCCTACTAATAAATCATTTATCTTCAAGCCTGTACACGTATTTTTCAAGCATAAGACACTGCCCTTAACCTTTGACCTTAGATTACGCATATCGTGTAAATGAATGAGCACAATGTGATGCATCACTCTTATCAGCTGAGTACTCGGTCTGAATAACTCTATTGACAATTATCATGACTTTGCTAGTGACGTCATCTTTACAACACCGCTGGTGCCAGTGTCATGTTGCATCATGGGAAATCTGTTTTCATGTCCCTAGAGTTTCAGTAAACACAGCTGCCATTGGCTGCAGGCAAAACAATAATTAGTCAGTGAAGCGTTTACATGATGGATGTGTTACTGTACACATACTGTACATGTGCAGGTTGTAATCAGCGATGAGCAGTAACGTCCTAAAAGCAGCAGCAGTAATGACTCAACTACATTTTTTACTAGTCGCTCATGTGTTTTCAAAATACTGTAGCCTTTCCAATAACAAGCTATTTTGTTGGCAGCGGTGTAGCAGGTCTGAACACTACAACACCATTTTATAATACCAAACTGTATTAAGAAAGCTGAGGTAATGAGTGTACACATTTAGGTTGTCTCTGTCAGTTTTGATTCAATTTACAAATCAGATCATTTCAATGAAAAATTGAAATTGAAATGAAATGAGTAAAATTCGCCCAAATTGTCCAAAATGAGTCCAAAATGTCCAAATCCATGTCAAATTTGAGAAAACGTCCACGAGTTTAATTAAAATTGCAGTCTGAGTCCAAGTACACCAACTTTACTAGTGATTATAAATATATTCTTAATGTTTTATGAAATAAATGAAGTTGTTTAGATTGTTGTATTTGGTGCTAATTTTTCTGTTCAAGTTTAGTGCAGTCAACCTAAGTAACTAAGTAATGTAAGTAAGGGAGTAAGTAAATCATGTAAYTGAATGGTAAACTGACCTGAGTTAGTAAGTAAAGCAAAGTAACATAACTAAGTAACTGAACAGTTAGTAAGTAATGTAACTAAGTAAAGTAACTGAACAGTCAACCTGACCTGAGTTAGTAAGTAAAGTAACTAAGTAACTAATTAACTAATTAAATAAAGAAACTGAACAGTCAGACCTGAGTTAGTAAAGTAAATAACTGAACAGTCAACCTGACATGAGTTAGTAAAGTAAATACGCAAGTAAAGTAAGTAACTGAACAGTCAACCTGACCTGAGTAAGTAAAGTAACCAAGTAACTAAGTAAAGTAACTAAACAGTCAACCTGACCTGAGTTAGTAAGTAAAGCAACTAATTATATAAAGTAAGTAACTGAATAGTCAACCTGAACTGAGTTAGTAAGTAAAGTAACCAAGTAACTAAGTAAAGTAACTGCCGTCAACCTGACTTGAGTTAGTAAAGCAAGTAATGTAACTAAATAACTGAACAGTTAGTAAATAAAGTAACTAAGTAACTAAGTAAAGTAACTGAACAGTCAACCTGACCTGAGTTAGTAAGTAAAGTAACTAAATAACTAATTAAATAAAGTAAGAAACTGAACAGTCAGACCTGAGTTAGTAATGTAACCAAATAACTAAGTAAAGTAAATAACTGAACAGTCAACCTGACATGAGTTAGTAAATATGCAAGTAAAGTAACTGAACAGTCAACTTGACCTGAGTTAGTAAGTAAAGTAACTAAGTAAAGTAATTAAAGTCAGCTGAATTTATTAAAGAAGTACATTAACTAAGTAAGTTGAATTTATTAACTAAGTAAAGTACATAAACTCAGCAAGTTAAGCAAGTTATGCAAGGTAAATGAATTAAGAAAGAAAGAAATATAACCATTCAAATATTTGATTTTTTTGATAGTAAAGACATTCATAAAGTTACAAAATTTATGTTCTAACTAAAAAAAAAAATGTTCTTTTGGGGGAAAAACAACAACTGTATCACGGTTTCCACAGAAATATTAAGCAGCTATTTTCAATAAGAAGCAGCAGCAGCAAATCAGCATATCAGAATGATTTTTGAAGGATCATGTTACACTGAAGACTGGAGCAATGATGCTGAAAATTCAGCTTTGATCACTGAAATAAATTACATTTTAAAATCAAAATCAGTTCTTTTAAAATATAACAACATTTCACAACATTACTGTTTTTACTGTATTTTCCAGCACATAAATGCAGCCTTGGTGAGCAGAAGAAACTTCATTCAAGCTTTTGAATCGTAGTGTATAAAGTTACTAACCAGAAGTAGCCATCAACATTCCAGCTATTTAAGAGGCCACTTTTTAATTGTATTGTTATTTATATTAACTACCATATTTATAATTTATGATATCTATGTAACTAAAACACTGTTTGTTAGTACGTTGTAGTACAGCTTTCTCATTGTTAATCTACTTTAAATCAAGTAAATTGTCAAACATGTCTGTAAGAAGCACGAAGCACTATGCTACTGCAAACAGCAGACAGACCACATGCTACAGCGATTTAACCGCTGATAAAACATGTGACGCCAAGAGGTTTGCAAAGGGAAAAAAAGGCCTAAAAGCCAAAACGAGCAGCTCCCAGAGGAGTGCCTATAGAAATTTCCACGTACGCTGCGCTCGCTCTGCTCTCTGTGTGCAGGAGAACAGAAGGCTGCTCTGTTCATGACCCCTTCCTCATTGTGTGTGTTTGTGTGGGTTTCTGAGGAACACTGGGAACCTTCTGTATGGAGAAGGTGTGAAGTTCTCGACGGGGTCACTGATTGAGTGTATGTATGTGTGTGTGTGTGTGTGTGTGTGTGTGTGAGTCAGAGAGCGACTGGCCTTTGCCTATGACAACAGCCGCTTGTACTGCATGAAGAATGTTTTCCATGCGCTCACTGGAGAACGACAGAGAGAGAAAGCCTTTGGATGGAAGGCATGGAAAAACTCAAAGAGCACTGACTATATTTAATTCCCGTTACCGAGCAACAACGGGACAACAGGACAGAGATCGCGATGAGCAGCAACAGAGCATCATCACACATGCAACGATTTTTAAAATAAATGCTTACTATAAATATGAATGTGAATAGGGTAATTATAGTTAACAGAAACTGACAGGATTTTTATTACTTGAAGAAAAATATAAATACAAATAATAATTATTAATATAACAAAAAATATAATACAAGCAGTGACAAAGCATCATCAAACATGCAACAATTATTCAAATAAATACGTACTATAAATATGAAAATGAATGTAATAGGGTAATTATGGTTGATAAAAACTGAAACCACATCTTTATTTTTACTTTTTATTAAAACAAGTTTTTAAAAAATAATAAAAATGTAATAAAAACTATATAGACAAATACATGTTTAAATACTACTAAAAATTAAAAACATAAAATGACAAACTAAATTAAAGTAAAATGGAAAATATAAAAGAAAAACTGATTAAAAATATTAAGAAACGCTATAATGATACTAAAATATATTTAACTTTAAAGGTGTAGCACAAGACTACATGATAAAACCTTTATTTATTTATTTTAATATTTATTTTTGGACAAAAAGTATCTACCAAAAATATCTACCATTTATTGGTCAGAAGGTATATCACTTATCAATAAAATTTTTTTTTTGCATCCCTACTAACAGAAATATCAATACGAAAATATAAATACAAATAATAATAATTAATATAACTAAATAAAATATAATACAAGCAATGACAAAGCATCATCAAACATGCAACAATTACTGAACGTACTAGAGTAATTAGTCTCAAAATAAAAATGAAAAACAAAGTTAAAAATAAAAGTAAAAACTTTATTTTTGTTTTTTTTTTATTAAAAACAAGCTTTTGTTTTTTGTTTACTAAAATAACAAATAATTGTAATGAAAAATTTAGTAAAAACTTTGTAGACATAAATGTATATAAAAAATAAAAACTGATTAAACATATTAAGAAACTATAACTATATACTAACTATAACTATATACTAAAATATTTATAACTTATAAATTACAGGATAAATTGTTATTTTATTTATTTATTTATGTTAATAAGTTAATAAGTTTTTAGACAAAAAGCATGCATTTTTAATATCTACCATTAATTGGTCAGAAGCTATAACATGGATAAAACACTATTATTCATATTATTATCAATAAAAACATATTTTGCATCCATACTAAAAGGAATATAAATATGAAAAATATTCATACAGATAATAATAATTAATATAACTAAATAAAATATAATATGAACAGCAAAAGTGCATCATCACACATGCAACAATTATTAAAGTAAATACATACTATAAATATGAAAATGAATGTACTAGGGTAATTACAGTTAACTAAAACTGAAACCATTTTCATTACTTGAAATAAAATAAAACTGAAAATATTTTAAAAACTTTATTTTTACTTATTACAAAATTAAAAATACATAAAATGACTAAAAACTAAAATTAAAGTGAAATGGAAAATATATCAAATAGACACTAATTAAAAATATTAAGAAACTATTTTAAATTATACTAAAGAAATGATACATTTTAAGATGTAGAACTAAATTACAGAATAGATTTAACCCTTTATTTATTTATTTGTTTGTTTGGAAAAAAGTGCACATTTTTAATATCTACCATTTATTGGTCAAAAGCTATAAAATGAAAATAATTATTTACTTATCAATAAAAACTGATATATTTTTGCATCTATGCTAAATGACAAATATAAATAATAAGAATTAATATAACTAGAATAATTATAAGAAATATATAATATTAAATGAATACAATAAATATATAATAAATAATAAATATAATATTAGTAATATAATTAAACTAGAAAGATGTATTAACCAATTAGAATTTAGGACTAGAACTCTTCATTTTATAAATATGAAAATGAATATGAACCAGGATAAGCAGCATCCAGACTTTCCAAAATGTAGTATGTGACATTTATTAATATGGAAATTCAACTGGTTATGTAACTGTTTTAGTATATATTACACGTTTTCATTAAACAAAGCACAAACTGGCACAACACTTTTCATAAATTATGACACACTTTGAAAATACTAACAACTGCATTGCTGAAATAATGCAAAATATAAATGCCAAGGACTGACTCAGGCTGGTCTTTCTTCTGAGGAACGTTTAAGAGAAGATCTTCTGCTCACAATCCTCCGTCCTGCCCGTCCTTCTGTGTACCGAACGGCTGTTTACTTTAGGACCATTAGAAGGTAAACCATCGCTGTAACTCTATCTGTGACGGAGGGGATGTGTTTGTGTGTGTGTGTAGAGGCCAAAACAGTGACTTTGACAGGATATGACACTGATTCTGTCCAGAGCCAAACACACACACACACACACACACACAAAACAGCACGCTGTGTGTTCCCAGGCTAATGTCAGTCAGAGTAACAGTGCAAGTAATCAAGTAACTGTGGTTTCATTTGATTTTATGCTCTCGTAAAATTCTGCATATTCTTGTCATGATAAAACAGAGCACACACACTAAGATACGCTGACAGAAACACACTCAGATTGTGACTACTAGAGTATTTCTGTATGTCATAAAAGCTATAAAACCTATAGATCTACAGTATATATCTATAAAATGTAATTTTATACACTACCAGTCAAAAGTTTTTGAACAGTAAGATTTTTTAAATGTTTTTTTTCTTCTGCTCACCAAGCCTGCGTTTGATCCAAAGTGTAGCAAAAACAGTACAATTTTGAAATATTTTCACTATTTAAAATAACTGCTTTCCATTTGAATATATTTTAAAATGTAATTTCTTCCTGTGATCAAAGCTGATTTTCATCATCATTACTGCAGTCTTTAGTGTCACATGATCCTTCAGAAATCATTCTAATAGGCTGATTTGCTGTCCAAGAAACATTATTTTAATTATTATCAATATTAAAACAATTGAGTAATTTTTCTTTTGGGAAAGAAATTAATAGAAATGAATACTTTTATTAAGCGAGGATGCTTTAAATTGATCAAAAGTGATGATAAAGACATTTATAATGTTAGAAAGATTTCTATTTCAGATAAATGCTGTTCGTCTGAACTTTCTATTCATCAAAGAAACCTGAAAAAAAATCTACTGAGCTATTTTCAACATAATAATAATAATAAATGTTTTTTGAACAGCAAATCATAATATTAGAATGACTTCTGAACGATCAAGTGACTGGAGTAATGATGCTAAAAATTCAGCTTTGAAATCACAGGAATAAATTACATTTTAAAATATATTCAAATAGAAAACTGTTATTTTAAATAATAAAAATATTAAATATTTAATAAAAAAATTTTTTTGCTGTACTTCGGATCAAATAAATGCAGACTTGATCAGCAGAAGAGACTTCTTTAAAAAACATAAAAAAAAACCATACTGTTCAAAAACTTCTGACTGGTAATTAAATTACTAAAATTATATAAATTATTACAAATTAAACTTTATACATAAATTAAACATAAAAACCTAAACAAATATTTTTAGAATTAATTATTTGTTAATTCAATTTATAGTCAAATAAAATAGCCTATTTTTAATAATCATACGTTAATTAATATTAAAAAAATTAAAATAAAAACATTTACAACTTTCATTTACATTGTTGAAAGTTTAAGATTACATCTGGTATATTTACATAGTTAAAATCATTGTAATTCATTAATAATTATGGATTTATTAAAAAATTATAAATTAACTGCAGTACAATATAGACTGGCATGACGTATGAAAACTTTGCAACATATTTTGTCAATTTTTCTTGCACTATGGAAATAAAAACTTGAGAAAACGTGTTTAAGTGTGTAAAAATAATGCTAAAAGGTCATAAAAAAAGGCTCAATTTACATAATTTAACATATAAATATAATTAATATGTATGTATTATGTATACATATTATAGCAAACCATTAGCAAAATATAATTTATTATTTCCACCTATTTTGGGGAGAAATATATGCTAAATAAATAAAGAAATAAATAAATGCTACCAAATTGTAATTTTCTATCTCACAATTTAGAGATATAAAGTCTGAATTCTAGGGGAGCAAAAGTCAGAACTGCAAGATTTAAACTAAAAAAAAACATATCTTGCAATTGCATTCTCATTGTGAGATTAAAAAAAAAGTCATAAATGCCTTTTTTATTTTTTTATATCCTGTGACGGAAATAGGCTTCCATAGAAATACGACTTGAAAACATTCCAGGTTCTGCGTTAGATTAAATAAAGCAGGCAAACACAGGTGACTCCATTCATTAAGAAGAGCTCATGTGAGATTCAGAGCCGCTCTTCCACTGAACTTCAGCATACCGGTGAAGCCCTGACATCAAACGACTTCAATCTGAGCTTCCTACAAACGCATTCATGACATCAGCAGAGCGCCAGCCAATAGCTGCTCTCGCTACTGTATCCACATGACCGCCGGCCTGCATGAAAAAAGCGTGCACTTCATATTTTTTCAAGCCTAGAGTGGATTTGAGCGAAACCTTCTGCAGTTTTTCTGAGCGTCTCTCCTCAACAGAAGCTTGTTATAATAGATTCAAGACAGACGTCCACATAACCTCAAACATACTGTCATTTTTCAGGCTTTTTCCTCATTTAAAGCTCTAGATCAGGATTAGCTGCTTTCTGAGGAGAACTTTACTGTCTAAACAAAAGGCTGAGACAACAATAACCCCTCCTAAACATGTAATTTAAAAAACAAAATACACAGCTGAGAGGAAGAAAGGGGAAAAAAAAGCACAAAACAAAACAAACACAGAATGAAAAGGGCCGACGTGAATTCCAGCCATTCTCTGAAGCAGCTCTGAAGATATGAGGAAAGTCTTGCTATGCCAGTTTAGTCTGGATGCTGGTACGGTGGAGTCAGAAGTGGGCAGTAGCCACATTAAACGTGACAGCCGCGGGACGGGCCCAAGACACTCCCTGGACGTCATTAAAACAACAGCGGCTACGCTGGTACTGCAAGAACCTCTTGCAAACAACTACAGAGAGTCCAGATTCATCTGCGCCACAGGAACACAACTATTCTAGTCCAGAAGCAAAACCGCACCACCAGGGCAACCCAACAACTGGCCCTAGTGCAAAACAAGCACCTCTATTATAACAGTATAAAAACATAAAAAGAAGTCAGACTTTGGGCCTAAAACAGCCAATGCAATTCTAGACTTTGGCCATTTAAAAGTTTGTACAGTTTGGAAGTTTTAAAGCCACTTTAGCTTCGAAGCACCACTTTAAGTATGTTATAATGAACATGCTTTTTAGCATGTTTGATTTATTGTATACTATACAACAATGCTTATTTTTTTAGTTAGGATCTATTATGATCAAAAATGTTTACAATTATACGAAAGAGACTTGGATACACCTTTTCTATGACTAACGTGTTTTCATTTGTGAATCTGAGTGACTTTTTTATCTTTTGTGCAGCTTTAGGTTAAACATGCATGAAAGTCTGTTTATAATAAATAAAAATAAGACAGCAACTTATATCGATAAAATAAAACCGGAATTTAAACACACAACTACGATAAGTAAATTTAGAATTTTGATATATTTTCAGAATTCTGAATTTAAATCTGCCAAAATTCTGTCTTTTTTGGTTTCCATCTCTGAATAAAAAATAAAAAAGGTAATTACAGACATTCTTCTAAGAATTGGAAGTATATACTTTATATTAATTGTGAGAACTCAGAATTGTGAGGTAAAAAGGTCACAATTATCTTTTTCTATAAAAATGTCTAGGTGGTGAAACTAGTCAAAGATGTCTTATTAAATGAAAACTGGCCTTAGCACAAAACACAACCTCTAAAACGAAATATGTCCTACAAATACAGTTTGTGATATAATAGTACATAAGTCAAAGTGTCAGACTTTGGGCCTAAACCAGCCAACGCAATTCTACGTTTTGGCATTTAAAAGTTTGCATGTTTTTTTTTTTAGCATGTTTGATACACTGTATATAGATCAAGAATGATATGTTTTTTTTTTGTCAGAATCTATTATGACCAAAAATACATTTAGAATTATACGAAAGAGGCTTAAACATACCTTTTCTAAAACTAACATTTGAGTCATGATTTTTTTGCTTTCAAAAAATGTATGAAAGCCTGTTTCAACGAGAGAATAAATAAAAATAAGACTACAACTTAAATCAATAAAATAAAAGCGCAACTTAAACACACAACTATGATAAGTAAACTTAGAATTCTGGGGGAAAAAATCTTTTTTCAGAATTCTGAATTGAAATCACCCAAAACTCTGTTTCTTTTTTGTTTCCATCTCTGAATAAAAAACAAAAACGGCAATTACAACTTTTTATCTCACAATTTTGACTTTTCCCCTCACAATTTAGACTTTCTTCTAAGAATTGGGAGTATAAACTGTATATTAATTGAGAGGAACTCAGAATTGTGAGGTTAAAAAAAAGGTCACAATTATCTTTTTTATGTATTTATTTTCCATAAAAATGTCAGTTTCTTCTTTGTTCTACACTAAAACGGTAATTACAACTTTTTAATCTCACAATTTTGACTTTTACCCACAATTGCAAGTTTATATCACACAATTCAGACTTTCTTCTAAGAACTGAGAATATATATTTCATATTAATTGTGAGAAATAAAACAGAATTGTGAGGTAAAAAGTCACAATTATCTTCTTTCATTTATTTATTTAGTTATTTTCCATAAAAGTGTCTAGGTGGTGTAACTGGTCGAAGAATAGCGTCTTATTAAATGAAAACAAAAAAATGTTGTTAGTAGCAGTTTGGATTGTTTTTTTAATGTTACGTCTTTCAGAATAAGCACGAATTTTGTTTATTTCGTTGCCTAATCAAAGTCAGTGTGGTGTAACCAACATACAGGAAACTTTTTTTTTCTTGTCATGTGACAATAAACCCCTAAAACAGAGAGGACCCCTTTAGTCCATAGTCAAGTTTAAGGATTAATAATATTACATATTATGACTTCTTCATGAAAAGACATTTTTTGTTTGGGTCAGCTTGGAGTAACCTCTAAAAACACTTCCAGTTTGACTCAAATATGTTTAAAAACAACAATTAAATTGTGTACACACCCATTTGTTTTAGTATTTCACTACTTTTTACTTGATATTTACATCACTGACATTTTAAACGTCTTTTTTTGTATTACATTTGTTTTTCAAAATGTATGAAAAAAGAACTCAGACATAACATTTCTAAGATTTCAGCAGCTATAAATTATATATTTAACAGTTTTCTCCTGTTTGTCATCCAGACATCACTGCTTGTCATCGACCCACAAGTTGAAAACGGCGCCGAGAAAAGTTTGTGAACTTTCGTAAAAGTTTCGAAACCGAGTCAAACTTGAGTGTAAACAATCAAACATGCTCCGGGTACCTGATGCAGCGCCGTCAGCCCGTCTACATTGGCGTGGTTGATATCTGCTCCCTGTCGCAGGAGCTCCGCCACCTCCTCCCGGTCCCCGGCGGAGCAGGCGGCCATGAACACAGCGCCCTGGGCGAAGCGCACCCTGGCCCGTCGGTTTCCGGGAGCGGAGGACTGGCTCCTCGCCTCCGCCCCGGTCCGGTCCGTCTCCGAGCCCTGCCACCGCTGCAGCTGATCCTGCCGCCGCTGCTTTGCCGCTTCGGACCGGGAACGGTCAGTGGCCGCCATCTTCCTCCCTCGGTCTCTCCCGGGGAGTTTCAGTTCATCAGACAAGTGATGTCCGATTCACGTACGAATCGTTCTTTTGAACCGAATCTTTTAAATGATTCATTCGAACTGATTCGGGTTTGTGAATCATTTGCTGAGGAGGTTCGACAAAACATAAATACTCGCAGTTTCTTAGATAAACCAACTACTAATGAATCAGAAATCGTTTTTGTTGTTGTATTTTTCGCTTTTTCAGTTCAGACCAAACTTACATTTAAAGTACCACAATAAATTCGTATAAAACTCGCCTCCTTTAAAAGAATCGAATAATTCGCAAACTAAAGATGAGGATAATCGTGTTAACGACATAACAATATATCGGTAATCGAAAACAGCGATTTTACAACCAAAACGCTTAGTAATAACGCAACTGGAACGAGTCGTTCGAAAGAACCGATTCACTCAAAGGAATCAGACCTCCCAATGCTATATCAGACCGGAGAGAGAGATGAGGAGAGGCGCAACAGGAGAAACAAATCGCGCCCTCTGCCGGGCGCGAAAAGAAAAGGCGCGGAGCGGTGGAGTCGGGCGCAACTTCATCAGCCAATAGAAACGCAGGGCCGTGATGACGCAGCAACTCCCACGCACTTGAACTTGACTGTCCACCGGAGCTGAGGCGCTGTGAATAGCGGGTCGCTTTCCTATAAAAGCAGCGCTGTAAAAGTCAAGAAATGTTTGCAAAGGTTCCCCAGACACTTACAGTTTGAAGCAACAATGGAAAATATAAAACAAAAAGAAACGAACACCTAAAATTAACGGCCAAAAAAGGAGAACCTTTTAATGTTTCTTTTGCGTCAGAACCGAAGGTTCAAGACAACCTAGCATGTAAACCTAATTTGATAACAAGATTATTTTCTGCGAATATGCTTCAAAAAACAATGAATAATCATCATTTTTAACAGTGTACGTCCTAAATAAACAAGAAACAGAATTGTAAGTCAAAACTTTATTAGTCCTGTTAACATTTAGTTACATTAAAATACTGAGAAGAAATGCAGATTAAGAGGTGTATTTTACCGTCTGGCTCACACTTAAAGCCTAATCCCAGCTTTTGAAGCATTTACAATAGATTAACAGATTAGTTTAGTCCAGCACTAACCTTAATCTGTGTCTGGCAACCGTTTCAAACAAGTTGGTGCCTTTACAAAAAAAACAACAGGCACAAACGATACAAAAAGTAGCAACAAATGTGATTCTGGACCACGAAACCAGTCATAAGTGTAACTTTTTTGAAAATAAGTTTTATACATCACCTGGTTTGTTAGGACAGGACAATATTTGTCCGATATACAACTATTTGAAAATCTGGAGGGTGCAAAAAAATCTGAATACTGAGAAAATCACCTTTAAAGTTGTCCAAATAAAGTTCTAGCAATATATATTACTAATCAAAAATTAAGTTTTAATATATATTTACTTTAGGAAATGTACAAAATGTCTTCATGGATCATGATCTTTACTCAATATCCTAATGATTGATAATTTTGACCCATACAATGTGTTCTTGGCTATTGCTACAAATATACCCGCACTACTTAAGACTAGTTTTGTCCAGGGTCACAAATATGCTTTACACATAAACACAAGACAGTACAGTACGGTAGCAGCATTTATGTTGCATTGCCAGGGCATATTATGGTCACATGGTTTGCTTTCAATCAGTCAGACTACATGCATAAACCTTCAAAAGCAGCCTCAGATCACTTGACTTTTTCAGGTTTGAAACCGCAGAGGTGCCTTCAAAACAAATACTGATGAACCAGGACATGCGAGATACATCCAAGGACATTCTGAGAGAAATCCAGTTTCTTTTTGATCCATCTATAAGGTATGTTCTTGGTTTAATACAGAATAAGCTCAGTTTTTAACGCACTTACAATGGAAGCGGGCACAAAATGTAAAGCCTGTATTTTTGTTAAAGCACTTACATGAATTATTCATTAAAAAGTTTATTATAAATGCTATAAAGGATGTTTCTGAGGTGAGACCTGCTTTCTAGGTGGATGAACTTCTGGTTATGCAATATTACTGACGTGATTCATGTGTAAGTGGAGTTTGCCCCATGTTAATAAAAATTCCTTTCTGATTTCCAGATTACACATACATATAAATTAAAAATATATTTTATATTATTTTTTATATTTGTTTATTTATTTTATTTTATTTTTTTCTTTGGCAACGGACAGTATGTCAAAAATGCTTACGTTGTATTGAACCAAGAATATTTCATGAAGTGCAGCGTATCTTTCAAATACATTCTCCGGCTGTGAATAAATATAAAGTTTTCATTTTGCATTTCTTTCCTATTTTCTTAACTGTAAATGTCAGAACTTTCTTTTCAACCATGAGACATAATCAGACTTGCAAAGATTTGCAAGGCATTTGCTTTCTTTCTGCTGACCATCAGGCACAAATGTTCCCCACAAAGTTCCACAGTATCATCACAGTGCATTGTGGGATATAAGGGTCTCTCAGGCCCAGAGGTTAAGAAAGCAAACTAGTGAATTGGGGCTCCGATGGGACGCATGGTTAGCCCCTCCATTGCGTCTTGGTGGCTCAGGGAGCCGGAGGCACTGGGGTGAGGCGAACTGGTGCTGAAAGAGCCACGGAGGTCCAGATTGACACAGAAAAGGCCTGGCAGGAGTTGGCGCTGGTACTGGTCCAATCGCAGCATGGCATCCAGGACTGTGGAGCTGCCCCCGTAGACCCAGCCCGGGAGCAGACTCGCTGCGCTGAAGCTGGCCGGGACTGACTGGGAATGTTTCAATTCCAGCTGATATGAAAAGCTGAGGGGAAAAAAAAAAAATGCTTCTGGTTACATTTTTGTCAATATTTTTCAGAATGTTTGGTTAAGCATTTTAGGTTCTTTTTCAATTAATGAGTGTATATTTTTTTAATTTAAAAAATCATGTTTTTTATGATGTTATCATGTTTTCATTGTGTTTTATTGTTAGTTAGCTGTATTTTTTAGTTATTTTTTACTTTTTTAAAAAAATAACCCAACTGCAGTTTGATTGAGATTAATTGGAATGCACAATGAAAAAAACATATTATAGTATTTTGAAATCATTTTTCAGTTATTTGTTTTTGCAAATTAACTCTACATATAGCCTTTTAACTTTTCTTTTTTTTTTTTTTTTACTAAATGAATACTTTTATTAAGCATGGATTCATTAAATTGATCAAAATTAACATTTGTTTTGACGTTTATAATTTATAATTTTATTTATCAAATAATCCTGAAAAATAATGCATCTTGGTTTTCATAAAATATTAAGCAACAAAAATATATATATTGATAATTTAAAAAAGTACATAAAAAATCTCATTAATATATTCATTTTTTAATATTTATTTTTTATATTTATGTTATAAATCACTTACCTTACTTTGAAGAAATAAAATAAAAATATTTTAATAAAAAATGTTTTCTCTGCATATATATATATATATATATATATATATATATATAATTTTCTGTTATAATGCTACTACATTTATATTTATGCTTAGAATTTTTTATTCTTAGAATTCTCTAAATTGTATTTTAAATTTTAAGTGCACATCCTTAAAATTCATTTACAATACATTTACTTATATAATGTATACGTTAATTAAATAAATTATTTATATATATTTATATATATGTAGCAATCAAATTAAGTAATTAATCAAAACATTATGCATAAGTAAATGTATATAATAAATAATTCAAAATAATAAAATATATAGAATTATATTTAATTATATTATAAAATTATATAATAATATTTAAAAATGTATAAATTAAATGAATAAAAACATATTATATAATTAAAAACATTAAACATCCTTATAATAAATGTACTTACATATGACTTATAAAATTAAGCAAGACTTGTTAAAAATATGATATGCATTACATAATTAAAAAAGCAATAAACATAAAACAGATACAATTTTATATATTTTTTATATACATATACATATGTAATTAAATTTGTAAAGTTATATAATATTTGAAAAAATAAATGTATAAATTAAATAAGTAATTATTATATAATTAAAAGATTAAACATCCTCATAATAAATTTACCTGCATACAACTTAAAATTGTAAAAAATTTGCTTTTATATATATATATATATATATAAAATGTATTGTTATAATACTACTACTATTTATATTTATGCTTTTAAGTCACAAGATTCAGCAAAAATTGTATTACAATTACATTTTAATTAATTATATAATAATTATATTAACTACACTGCAGATTTAACATCCGTATGTATATATGAAGATGAATTGTAAAATATTATAGAAAAGTATACAAAAAGATAGCAAGCAAACCTATCAAAAATCTGAAATAAACATTTTAAAGTCCATAGATTGTAGAATGTTATGCATTGCTACATGGTTACCTAATTTATAACACATTTGGGGGATTCCATAAAAATATGTGATATGTGATATATACTGCTAGCATGATAATAGATGACTTTGAGACTCCCTGAGTGAGTGTGTGTGTGTTTGGATGTGCGTTGTCTCTCACCGTGCAGACACCTGCTGGGACACACTCCGCCCCGCGTGTGATAAAACACCCTGCAGCAGCTTCACTGTCTGCTCCTTCATCCAGCCCACATCCTCCTGAATGTCTGGCAACCACTCCAGTAGTCTGAAAGAAAGAGTTCAATAAATTAGATATATTTGTTTTAAATTAATTAAAAAAATTTTGTATTTTTTTTTTTGTAATTTAATGTTTTATTATATTTTTGTAATTTAATAATAAAAAAAATAATAATAATTTAATTTTCTTTCTTTTTTTTTTTTTTTCAAATCTATACTATGAATTTATTTATACCTACATTACTTTTTCCAAAACGTTACACTCTATATCAGATATCAGTCCATAACGTGCGTACCTGATGCTCAGTGACAGAGCTGATTCCAGAGGAAGTGTGTACGGTAACAGGAAGGCAGATGCCAATCTAACGGGAAGCATGTTGCTTAGCGACTGCACCAGACTCCGCCTCTCCCTACAGGCCTCCACCAGCGCTGAAGAGAGAACAACACTACAGTAAACATCTCATACATTACAAAGGTATCTCAATGAGTACCAGAGTAAATGATCATTTCAGTACCTTTGTGTACTCTAGGAGGCAGGTGTTCAAAGATGTGTGCCTCGATGCTGGAGTGATCCTGTGTTTCTCTGTCTTCTCTGTTCTCGGACTCTTCTTCATCCTCACTGTCAGACTCTTCCTCGGCCCCTGCACCAGCTACGGCCAGCATACGGTGTGGACCTCGATACTGTAACAGACCTGAAACACACATATACACACAGTGAGGAAAAGATCTGAATGGGCGGTTCACAGAAAAATTACTTTCTGTAAGTTGTATAGACGACTTTTATTAGGTGTTTATGGCATTTTATGTCATTTATAGCGATTGAAGAGGATTGAAGAGGATTTCTATATATTTTTTTACGTTTTAATTTAGGAAAATAGCTTTCATTTTTATTTATTTTGAAAAAAAATACATGAAAGTAAGTTTACATACACTTACACACATCATTTATCATATATTTATCATGTAAGTATATTTAAAAATGTTATAATATGTATAAATAAAAAATTATGAATAATAATTAACTATACATATTTAAATGTATATATCTAAATATAGTTAAAATAATTATATATACAGAATTATATTTAATTTATATTATATAAAGTTACTTGTATATATAAGGGTAAAAATATAAATAATTAAATTTATAGAATTATATATATATTAGATTTAGGAAAACAGCATTAATTTAAAATGTAATATTTATAGCATTGTATAGAATTAAAAATTAAAAATGACTATACAGAATTACTTGCATATATATAAAGATAAAAATATAAATTATTAAATATATGGATTTTTAAAAAATTTTGATTTAGGAAAATAGCATTTTGATTTATTTTGAAAAAAATATATATAGAATTATGTTTAATTTATATGACATTAAGTTACATAATGTTAGAATTAAATGTATAAATTATATTATTATATGTATAATTAAATATATATTTAATTTCTATATATATTTTTTTATTTTTGATTTAGGAAAAAATATTAATTTTGATTTATTTAGGAAAAAAGCAAAAGAGAATTTAATAGGAAAAATATGAATAATTTAATATTTGGAATTATATTTAATTTATATATATATATATATATATATATATATATATATATACACACACATTTTTGATATAAGAAAAAAACATTAATTTTGATTAATTTGTTAGAAAAAAATTAAGNAAAAAAGCAAAAGAGAATTTAATAGGAAAAATATGAATAATTTAATATTTGGAATTATATTTAATTTATATATATATATATATATATATATATATATACACACACATTTTTGATATAAGAAAAAAACATTAATTTTGATTAATTTGTTAGAAAAAAATTAAGTGTATAAGATAAATTAATACAAAAATAACTATACAGAATTACTTGTGTGTGTGTGTGTGTGTATATATATATATATATATATAAAATCATGTAAATTATATGTATAAATTACATTAATAAATTATTAATAATACATAATTCTATATAATTAAAAGTATATATCTATATAGTTACAAATAATTTTAATTAATTAAATATGTATGATCGTTAAATATGTATGATATAATTATATATGATCTGTAGTGTCAGTATTGGTCACTAGAGGTCTCTCTAACACCAGTGAAACTTTTAGCATCAGCTCGACTATTTGCTTCACTACAGTGTTGATAAAAAAATAATCTTCAGCAACACAGCTGTTGGCCAACAGACAGATAATAAATGTCATTCCATAAACATCCCGTGATAACTGCAATACCTTTCCATATCCAGGACTAAATAAACCGATTTAGTCTGGTGAAATATGCTGACGTAAAAAAACACAAATCTGATCACTGACACATTTACAAATGACTCACCGTTCTTCTTGAGGAAGTGTAAAGCATCTCTGTATCCTTGCTTGCACATGTTCTTCATCACCTGAGGACAAGAAAAGCACAGGATTAATGTCATTTTGGCAGTCAGTGTGTATTTTTAGGCCGTTTGAACAGGGAGCATGTTAAATGAGGTGTGTGTGTGTGTTACCAGTGGATCAGGTGGAAACAGCGCTCTGGAGACTCTGTAGAGGTTGGCCAGAGTGAACTGAATGGAGGTGTTGGTGAAGCGCAGCTCATGAATGTTGGTGGAGCTGATGTCTCGCGGGCAGATGTCACTCTCGCCTGAGAACGGAGACACCGTGATGGTGTTTTTCAGCTCGTACTGAGGCAAGTTATCACTGATGCCACCGTCCACATACCGCTGAAAGACAAACACACAGAGACCGGCTTTATTTTATTTTCATTCTTTAAATTAGTTATTTAATTAATGGTATTTTCCTAAATGTGTTGCTTGCCACTCACTTAGGTTTTTTTAATTTTTTATTTTAATCAGTTCCTATTACTTGTTCACTCTATTTGCACTGTAGTTGAATAGCAAACTATATATAGAATAATATTTATAAAACAGTATGTACATATTTAACAAAAAATAATTTTTAATGTACGAAAATAGCATTAATTTCGAAAAAAAAAATACTATATATATATATATATATATAACACATATAAACATATATATAAATTAAATTAATAAATGATTAATAAAAATAATTATAAATAATTAAATGTATAGAAGTGACTTGTTTGAAAATGTTATATGTATAAATTAAAGTTACTTGTTTTTATTCATTTTTGTTAAATACATTGTTCAGTTTACTCTGCAATTTAATTTAATTTAATTTAATTTAATTTAATTTCAGCTAACTAAACCAAACAATCTTAACTTTACTGTGCATTTTTTGTTTATATTACTTGTTTATTATTTATTAATTTTGTTAATTACATTTTTTAGTTTAATGTCCATGTTTAATTTAATTGTTAATTTAATTTTTTATTTAATTACATTTCTTTTCATAATTTTAGAGTGCAGCTTAAAACAAAAACAACAAAAATAAATACATTATAAAGATAACTAAACACTAATTTGTCTAAACATTGTTTAATTTGTCTGAACATTTGCGTGTTTTTGTTCATATTAATTCATTTAATTTAATTATCATTTAATTTAATTGTCAATTTAATTCAAATGAAATTTAATTTAATTTAATTTAATTTAATTTAATTTAATTTAATTTAATTTAATTTAATTTAATTTAATAATTTTAGAGTGTAGCTTAGAAAGATTTAGTTTATTAAGCTACACTCTAAAATTATTAAATTCAATTAAATTAAAATTTAATGGGTGCAGTAAACTAAACAATGCATTTAACAAAATTAACAAAACATTAATAAGTAATAAGTAATGTAAGTAATGACAAGTAATATTACAAGAAATTATTAGTGTTTAATTATCATTATAAATTAATTATTGTTAGAAAGATTTAGTTTACTCTCTAAAATTATTAAATTAAATTAAATTAAATTAAATTAAATTGGGGTAGTAAACTAAACAATGTATTTAACAAAACATAATTTATACAGATAATTAAACACTAATAATTTAATAATTTAATTTAATTGTTAATTTAATGTAATAATTTTAGAGAGTAGCTTAATAAACTAAACAATCTTTCTAACAATAATTAATTTATAACGATAATTATGTTCATTCATTTTGTTAAATGCAATGTTTAGCTTACTGTCCTCATTTAAATGTTAATTTAATTTAATTTTTAATAATTTAAAAATAATTTAATTTAATTATTTAATTTAAGTTTTAATAATTTAACTTATTTTTTATTTAATAATTGAATTTAATCATTGTTAATTTAATGTAATAATTTTAGAGAGTAGCTTAATAAACTAAACAATCTTTTTAACAATAATTAATTTATACGGACAGTTAAACACTAATAATTGAATGTAATTTGTATATTTTTGCTGCTATTACTTGTTCATCTATTACTTTTCAATTTATTTTTCTTATTTTGTTTAATTTTTTACTCTGTGCAAATGCTTAGGTAAAACTGAAACACAGAAAAGAAGAGCTGTGACTATGAAAACAGTAAAATAGATTCAGGTCGCATGTGATGTTTTACTGTTTTACTGCAGTGCTGCTTACAGGCAGAACAGTAGAAAGAACAGCAGCTCTCAAAGCGCTGGCAGTCCTGTGAGATTTGCCGCAACAAACACACACACACACACACACACGCATTATTTGGGATTCTTGTCAGAATGCAGCCAACGCACATCTGCAAACATACAGTAATCCCGGCCTACACACACACACACTCACTCACTCTCTCACTGGCACAGGACGCTGGGAAGGCGAGCCACGTGCCACATGAGCAAACACTGACTTATGGACACCAGCTCACTGATCTTACTGATCTGACATCAGCTTTACCTTTTACCTCTCAATGACTAATAACACAAACACATGTACTTGAATAGTGTATAAATTTTCTTCTGTTACGTATTCATATTTTTTATAGTGTCAAATGAGACACTGACTGAGATTGAGAAAATAACAATCACTAACAAACGAGTGAATCTCAAAAAATAAAGAGAAAGAAATGTAAAAATTAAATTTAATTATGTTTTGCACTGACATTAGCTTTGTGATAATTAACCATTTTTTTTTTCATGAATGTAATGTGAAAAAAATTTAAATTGAATAAATATTTTAATTAAAGTCTATCATTTTTTCTTTATAATTAACCACATTTCCTTAAAATAATTAAATAATTATGCATTCTTTAAATTAAAGAAATATATTTTAATGAAATGTCATTATTGTCTTGATAATTAACCACTTACCTTTAAATTTGTAAATTTAAATTTTTCTGTAATGTGATAAAAAAAAAATTATCCATTATTTAAATTAAAAAAAAAACAATTATAATTAAAATTTCATTATTTTTTATATATTTTATATATATATATATATATATATATATATATATATATATATATTAAAATGTGTCATTATTTTCTTGCTAATTAATCATATTTCCTTCAAATTCTCATTACTATAATGTGATAAAAAAATTATACATTATTTAAATTGAAATAAATATTTTTAAACCATGTCATTATTTTCTTGATAATTAACCACATTTCCTTCAAATTCTCATTAATATAATGTGAGAATAAATAGTTATACATTACTTAAATTTAAGAAATATATTTTAATTAAAATGTGTCATTATTTTCTTGATAATTAACCACATTTCCCTCAAATTCACATTAATATATTGTGAAAAAAAATTATTATACATTATTTAAATTGAATAAATATATTTTAATTAAAGTCTGTCATTTTTTTCTTGGTAATTAACCACATTTCCTTAACATTGTTACTGTAATATTAAAAAAAAATAATTATGCATTCTTTAAATTAAAGAAATATATTTGAATGAAATGTCATTATTTTCTTGATAATTAACCGCTTACCCTTAAATTTATATTTCTGTAATGTGATAAAAAATAATTATCCATTATTTAAATTGAAACAAAAAGAATTATAATTAAAATGTCATTATTTTTTATATATATTTTATTTATATATATATATATATTTTCTTTATAATTAACCACATTTCCCACAAATTCTCATTACTGCAATGTGAAAAAAAAAAGTATACATTATTTTAAAAAAAGTGTCATTATTAATCACATTTCCCTAAAAATATCATGTGAGATAAAATAACATTACCTTATTTAAATTGTAAAGTATTTCATTTTAATGAATATATTGTTGTGACATTATTTTTATGATAATTAACCATATTTTTCCCTTAAATACTCATCTAAGCACAAAGAAAAAGAAAAAGCACTACTCAAAAATACACAAACAGTACCATCTTCAAGGAAAAACACAGGAACTAGAGCAAAGATCAGAAAACTGGCAAAGGTCACTGAATGGACTAGTGGGAAAATGAGAGAGAGAAGGTAAACAATCACTCTACTCACTGCTTTTACATCAAAAAAAACTATTTATCCTGGCACAACATGTGAATCCAAGTGAAACTACATCTTTCTCTACAAAAGCATCAACGAATACAGAAGGTCCTCGTTACCCAACAACACGCAACTTTATAAAAACAGAAGTAATGCTTGCGCAAGCTCTTACAGCATTTTAGCAACATTTCAGAGAGATTTTCATCCTAATTTAGTGGTGTTTACTATGTCAAACATCCCCATCGCTCATATTGCTCCTAAAAATAAGTAATAAACGCGTCCTTCATCACACTCTGTAATGCAAGAAAAAAAAATAATTATACATTTTTTAAATTGAAAAAATATCTATTTTAATTAAAAAGTGTCATTATTTTCTTGATAATTAAACACTTTCTTCAAATTCTCATTACTGTAATGCAAGAAAAAATAGTTATACATTATTTAAATTGAAAAATATATTTTATATATAATATTCATATATATACATTATTTAAATTGAAAAAATATATATTATTTTAATTTAAATGTGTCATGAATTTCTTGATAATTCACCACATTTCCCTCAAATTCTCATTACTGTTACTGTAAATTCTCAAAACATAATTACACATTATTTATATTGAAAAATATTATAAAAAAAATGTATAAAATATTTTATACATAATATTTATATATATATATATATATAAATATATATATATATATATATATATATATATTATTTAAACTGGAAAAAAAATATTTTCATTAAAATATGTCATTATTTTCTTGATAATTCACCACATTTCCCCTAAAATTCTCATTACTGTAATGTGAGAAAAAAAATTATACATTATTTAAAGTGGGAAAAAAATGTAATTAAAAAGTGTCATTATTTTCTTGATAATTCACCACATTTTCCTTAAATTCTCATTACTGTAATGCGAGAAGACATAATTATACATTATTTAAATTATATTTTATATATAATATTTATATATATATATATATATATATATATATATACATTATTTAAATTGAAAAAATATATATTACTTTAATTTAAATGTGTCATAAATATCTTAATAATTCACCACATTTCCCTCAAATTTTCATTACTGTAATGTGTGAAAAAATAATTCTACAATATTTAAATTGAATAAAAAATATTCATTAAAATATGTCATTATTTTCTTGATAATTCACCACATTTCCCTCAAATAATAATTATATGTAATGCAAGACAAAATTATTATACATTATTTAAATTGAAAACAATAGTATTTTAATTTAAATGTGTCATTATTTTATTGACAATTCACCAAAGTTCCATCTTCATATGCAGCAGAAAATCATTTTATAATCATATTATTTTAGTCATTTTATTACTAAATAAATTAAACTCTACCTGAAATAAAAAAAATATATATATATAAAATGAAACTTATTTTATTTAAGATAGTCCCAATGTTTCTAGTTTTAATTTATTTAAACTTGATTAGTTGTAAAATAACTAAAAATAAAAAAGGAACATTTTTAAATAAAAAAATAAAACCATTACACCGTGTCTAAAAAGGTTATTAAATTTAAAACTAAAAGTGAAACCATATAAAACTTTTTCATTTCTAAATAAATTAAACTCTACCTGAAATAAAATATAATATAAAAAATTAAGTTCCAGTTTTTCTAGTTTTCGTTTAGTTCAACTTGATGTAAACATACAAACAAACAAACAAAAAAATATATATATATTGTTGCATTTTTGTTTAGTTATTTAGTGAGATCTGTAACATGCACATGATGATGACTTGCACATTTTTGCTTGCAAAAATTAAAGTGAGCACAGAAAGGATGATCACATTGCAGTTGTAAATCAATTCTGAGTAATTACATCATGATTGGATACTTACCACTCCCTGCAGGGTTGGCGGTATCAGGCCACAGTACACAGGAATGTAAGCACTGCATACACAAGCCTGTACATAATAAGCACACAAGGGATTTGACATGAAACCATAATATCAGATGATCTAAATCATGTGCATTTACTGTAAATATCATGAGTATTAAGAAGTCATGTGAGTTAAGTCTCACTAAATATGCTGTATATAAAAATATCTTTGCGTGTGTGTGTAAGTACGCACTTGCACGAGTTCCTCATTGCTGTTGAAGTGTGTAACCAGCACATTTTCTCCATCCGTCACGCGGGTTAGAGAGATGCCCAGGCGGCCGGTGGCCCGGCTGTGGCCGTCAGGCGGCAGCACGCGATGCATTATGGTCCGCATGATCTTCACCAGGTTGAAGGAAGGGTGCATAGGGCCCAGGAAGCGCTTTCGGGCTTCCTTAGCCACGTCAATGATTCCGGCACCCGCCTCTCCTGTCACAGGACCAGAAAGAGAGCAGTTAGTGATCACACACTGACAATAAGCAACAGGTGGACAAGTGTAATCTTTGACACAGATACTAAATATAGATGGACAATAATACCATGGTACTTCGGTGTATACCATGGTATTGAGTGATTAATGTATTCATATTAACATGGTCTTCTCAAAAAAAAATACCGTGGTATCAGTGTTATTTTAGTCTCACTGAGATACTGTTAGTTTTAGTTAATGTTTTGAATTAGTTTTGACTTTTATATTTTCTATTATCATTTTAATTTCCGTTAATGAGGTTTTGTCATTTGTTTTTGTTTGTTAAATGTGTCTATATTTTAAGTTCATTTTTACCTTTTTTATTTTTATTTCTATTTTTTAATTTAAAAATGTACTTTTTTATTTTCTTTTAGTTCTATATCAAGTTAAACTAAATGAAAACTAGAAAAACTGAAAAACTATCTGAAATAAAATCAGTTTAATTTTTTATATTTTATTTTATTTCAGGTAGAAGTTAATTTATTTAGAAAATGAAAAAGTTTTATATGGTTTTACTTTTTGTTTTAACTTTAATAACCTTTTTAGACACAGTATTTATTTTTTATTTAAAAATGTTACTTTTTTTGTTTTGTAAATAAATGAAAACTAGAAACATTGGAACTATCTGAAATAAAATAAGTTTTATATATATATATATATATATATATATATATTTAATCTCAGGTAGAGTTTAATTTATTTAGTAATAAAAATGTTTTATACAGTTTTACTTTTAGTTTTAACTTTAATATCCTTTTTTTGACACGAAATAATGGTTTTATTGATATATATCTAGATATCTAAAATAAAATATGTTTTATTTTATTTTTTATATTTTATATTTTATTTTTATTTCAGGTAGAGTTTAATTTATTTAGTAATTACAAAGTTATTTTAACATTTTTTTATTTTCTTTTGATATTTCAGTACATCAAGTTAAACTAAATGAAAATGAGAAATGTTATAACTATCTGAAATAGTTAAGTTAATTTTTTAAATATTTTGTTTTTATTTTTTTACGCAGAGTTTAATTTACTTAATGAAAAAGTTGTATACAGTTTTACTTCTCTGTTTTAACTTTAATAACCTTCTTTTTGACATGATATCATGGTGCTACCATGGTATTTTTAAACAATATTTTTGGAAGTACATTGCAGAACCATATAGTAAATGCTATGGTATTTTACCATGGTAAATATCCATAAACATGCTCTTATGCAGGGTAGAAATTATTTAATTTAGTTTATTGGAGCACATTTTACATTACAAGACACTATCTCAGTGTAATTTTGTGTTTCTTTTTAATACACTAGCAATTTCGAAGTGAAAACGGTCTCTTCCAGTGTAGTAAAAACACTGTAGAAGAACATGGTAAATACTATGATATTTTCAAAATGCATTCCGGTGGTAAAATTAATGCACTATGATATTTAGATGCCACTGCATGATATTTGCATGGTAAATGTCCAAAAACACCATAGTAACACAGTTATGTACTTTTTCTTTTTCTAAATAACAAGTCTGAGTTTACCCAAACAGGCACCGCTGACCAGCGCAGAGGCCGTGAGCGCGCCCGCGGACGCGCCGTAAATGTGACGCGCATTCTCCACCAGAAACGGCGCGTGCTCCTGCAGACAGCTGGCCACTCCGATGTGATAAATACCAAGAAAACCACAGCCTGCGAAAGAGATATTCCACGGAGAGTCGAGAGGAAACATGTTGAGTTCTCAAATCTTTAGATAACGTCAATAAATCCTTCTACTTTTGTTTACAGTCTGTTACGCGCTTGAGGCATCGCGGATGATCCATAAATGACATTACAGCGACCTTATAACGTTTCTAACGACCTAAACACTACCGTCAAGCGATTAAAAAGTTATAAAGTGATGAACAATCACTGACGCAAGACTCTTGAATGCGACCTGAACTTCTGTTTTATCCGCTAGCTTGTTCAATAACTTTACGTATAGTGACCGGTGTTTTGACGTGCGCGTCATCGTCACAAAACAGGTCACAAACATCATTGGGGAGGGGCGTGTTGACATTGGGCGGGGCTTAGGCGATATTAGCCAATCAGAGGATGCGCTGGCGAACTCCATCCACTTTCTCTCAGCTGTCAGTTGAAGTGTTTCCTCGAATGTGTCCAGAGACGTCAGTCACATGTACTTATCAGCTGTGTTTTGTTATTTAATGTATTTTTTCTATTTTATTATGACGTACTTCTGTGAAGATTGCAATGACAAGGTCATTTTGATTTAACCATCTGTTTTTGCACTATTTATTAAATGTTGCTGTCAAATAACATACAAATTTCCTTCATTAGTGTTTAATATATCAATAATGTTTTCTTTAATCACTGTCAATAAAAAGCAGGTTCCTGCAGTTTGTGTGACAACTAGTCCTTATACTGTATGTTATTTGAATGGTGTTTTCCACCTTTGTACAGTGTTTTACAACATATCTTACCAGGGATCCTCCCAAATGACATGGTTTTAAAAATATGTCCTCTCGGGGGACTGCAGAGGACAAAATACTCTGCAGTGTACTGTTTTGTTTGCAATGTTCTTCTGATTTATTTTAAGTGCAATTGTGTCAAGATTCCTTGTGTGCATGCACTTGTGGGACATGGGAACGTTCCTGCATAAAAATGTGTTTTGAGTTTCAGGATGTCAGAGAGTTCAGAGTTCACAGGGCTGACACTACAAATGAACAACAGTAATGTGTATTTGTCCGATCTATGAGATGGGACCACCACAGTTCCACAAATCGATTTTCTGGGCATATTTCCTGAGATTCTTTTCATGCCTGGCTGTGTGGAGCATAACAGTTTGAACAAAAACATTTGTCACATTATAAACATAACATAAAGTTATATGTTATGTAACAATTGTGTTAACCTAGTCCTGCATTTGTCTATAATTTTTTTTAAATATTACTACTTGTTACAGAACGTTAAGAAAATATTCGAAAGTAATGTTCTCGTGAAGTTTTTTTAAACTGAACATTTTGAATGTTCAGAGAACATTCAGAAATAGCATTTTCACAACTTATTGGAAAGGAAACATTAGCAAAACGTTGTTAGATTAGATTAATATGTGTTAATGTACAATTAATATGTGCTTACAAAAACAAAAGTGAGTAAAGTTTGAGAACAAACTTTGAGTTGGCTTGAGAAAACCTAGCCTGAAAATTTGAAGCAGTTGTACAAGTATGAAAGTTGATGTTGCTAGCATGATTTAGCACATTGCTTACATGATTTAACATGTTGTTAGCATGTTTAACATGATTAGCTTGTTGCTTGCATTTTTATAGGCTGATTAAAATGTTGTTAACATGATTAGCATGTTACTAGCATGTTATTAGCATGATAAACAAATTAATAGCATGATTAGCAAGTTACTAGCATGTTTCTAACATGATTAGCATATTACTAGCATGTTTATAGCCTGATTAGCATGTTGCTAGCATGTTTCTAGCATGATTAACATGTTACTAGCATGTTTCTAACATTATTAGCATGTTACTAGCTTGTTGATAACGTTTCGTTAACACGATTAGCATGTTGTTAGCATGTTTCTAGCATGATTACCATGTTACTAGCATGATTAGCCAGTTACTAGCACGTTGCTAGCATTATTAGCAAGTTACTAGCATGATTAGCATTTTACTAGCATGTTGTTGCCATGATTAACAAATTACTTGCATGATTAGCATGTTACTAACTTGTTGCTAGTATGTTTCTGGCATGATTAGCATATTACTAGCATGTTGTTAGCATGATTAGCCAGTTACTAGCATGTTGCTAGCATTATTAGCAAGTTACTAGCATGATTAGCATGTTTCTAGCATGTTGCTAGCATGATTAGCAAATTACTAACATGTTGCTAGCATTATTAGCAAGTTACTAGCATGATTAGCATTTTCTTAGCATGTTGTTACCATGATTAACAAATTACTTGCATGATTAGCATGTTACTAACTTGTTGCTAGTATGTTTCTGGCATGATTAGCATATTACTAGCATGCTGTTAGCATGATTAGCCAGTTACTAGCATGTTGCTAGCATTATTAGCAAGTTACTAGCATGATTAACATGTTTCTAGCATGTTGCTAGCATGATTAGCAAATTACTAACATGTTGCTAGCATTATTAGCAAATTACTAGCATGATTAGCATATTACTAGCATGTTGTTAGCATGATTAACATGTCGCTAGCATGTTTCGAGCATGATTAGCATGTTACTAGCATGATTAGCCAGTTACTAGCATGTTGCTAGCATTATAAGCAAGTTACTAACATGATTAGCATGTTACTAGTATGTTGTTAGCATGATTAACAAATTACTAGAATGTTGCTAGCATGATTAGCTTGTTACTAGCATATGTTTCTAGCATAATTACCATGTTATTACCATGTTGCTAGCATGATTAACATGTTTAAACCAACTAAAACTAATTGACTCAGTAAAAAACAGCTGAAATCAGTCTAGGCTGGTTGTCTAGTCTTAGCTGGTTTAAACTTGGCTGGTCTTTTAACAGGTCTCCCAGCTTGGCCAGCTAAGACCAGCCTGACCAGCTGAAAAAGTGGCCAAAACCACTTTAAAACCAGCCAAAGCAGCCATTCAACTTAGGCTGGTTTTAGCTGTTTATTAAGTAGGGGGTTGTTAAGCTTTGCTATAGCAATAAACAGCTTAAATGCAGCATAAGTCGCTTTGTCTAAAATTTTTCACCCCCTCAATGAAAGTCTATGGGATTTTAGGTGGTTTTGATATTCTGGTGTTCGAAAACCATAAGCCAGATCAGTTTGAAAAAATATAGCAACTAACTTCAGTCCAGGCTGAAGGTCTGACCTGAGTTTGGTGGTTGTAGCTTTAAAGCTCTAGGAGGAGAAACTGACTAAATTTTGGTTCAGAAGAAGAAGAAGATTATATAGCAGATCAGTAAATTGGCTTAAATATATATTATGATATGTGGGAAAAATTTAAAGCTGTTTAACATAAGGCTGCAACAACAAAACATGAAAAAATGAAGGGGTATGAATACTTTCGCAAGGCACTGTATATATATAAATTATGAAATAAATAATTGCCCGCCACTGCTGGAGATGTGGAGTCTTTGGGTTTGTTTGCTATGTATATTTTTAGATCTCAGTGAATGGATTATTCTGTTCGCTCTGTTCCTAAAAAAGTATGTTGTGAAATGACCATAAAAAAACCATATCCTTTAACCCACATTTGGACGGCACTAAACAGAATCTCGAGGAAAAAATTTCCCTGGGTGCGTTTGAGAGGTCAGTGATGGGCATTTGCTCTGAAAACCAATGAAAGTATATGATTTGGCATAAAATTCATTTTTAAAAGAATCAGTACTTTGCTAACTAATATTATGCCTTCTAACTTCACCTTTCACCTCTTTTCACCATGTTGTTTTAATAAAAAAGCAAAAAAAATTTACATATTTTGTCAGGCACACCCCGTTCATAATTTTCCCATAAAAATAAAATTCTTCAGATGCTTAGATGTTCATCTCATTCACTGCTTTTGTTCTTCTCCTCATGAGAAGGAAATTTACCCTGGATTCTCCCCTTATTCCTAGTGGGATAAACCAATCACACACTTCAGCAGGTGGTGGAGCAGAACATGTTCAGACTTGCATAAAAACATTGCAACAGCAGAGGAAGACACTCAGAAAATGATGCTTCATTTGATTCTCTCCTTCACAACTAGACTATTAGATAAGATAAGTGACATTATATTATATTATATTATATTATATACATTAACACATATTTCAAGAGGATTGCTTTCAGGGTTCATACAAGCTGCTTAAAGAGCTTTTTGAAACTCTGAATCAGTCAAATCATTGATTCAGAATGATTCACTGTTTCAAAGCACTCCAATCGGATCTCATATCTCAAATCTTTTGATTCAGATCGGCACTTCAAATCACGTATTGCGAGTCAGACTTCGGAGCGGGTTCACAAATCATATGATTTATATCGAAACTTCGGAGCAGGTTCATGAATCATTTGATTCAGATCGGGACTTTGAAATGGGTTCGCGAATCATCTGATTTATATTAGAACTTTTGAGCAGGTTCTCAAATCATTTTGTGAATTAATTGATTCACGCTCCAAAACGATCTGAAACGATAGTTCGCAAATCATTATTCAGATCAGGACTTTGGAGCACGGAGTGCGAAACATTTGATTTCGGAACTTCGGAGCAGACTCACAAATCTTTTATGATCGGAACATCAGAGTGCAGATTGTGAATCATTTGATTCAGATTGAAACTTCTGAAGGAGTTTGTGAATAATTTCGGGAATTAAATGGTTTGTGTTCCAAGTCCTGATCTGAAATGATTTTTCGCTAATCTTTATTTACATCGAGACTTCGGAGTGTGGTTCACGAATCATCTGGTTTAGGCTATATCGGAACTTCGGAGTGGTTCCGGAAAATTTTGAGATTGTGACTTTGGAGGGGGTTCGTGAATCACCTGATTTTAATCGGAACTTCAAAGCGGGGAGGCAAATCATTTCACGAATTAAATAATTTGTACACCAAGTCCTGTTCTGAAATGATTGTTTTGCGAATAATTATTCAGATCGGGGCTTCGGAGTAGGTTTGTGAATCATCTGATCTGGATCGGAACATTGGGGCAAGTTTGTGAATAATTTCGGGAATAAGTGATTCATGCTCCGAGTCTTGATCTGAAATGATGCTTTGCAAATCAGTGGTGCATTTCCCGAAACAACTATGGTCGTAAGTTCCATTTTTGCCAATAAATTTCAATGGAACGACCATAGTTAGCTAACAATGCTTTTTGGAAACGCACCCCAGATCGGGATTTCAGGTATCAACTGATTTAGGCTATATAGAAACTTCCGAGTGGTTTCATAAAACTTATGAGATCTGTATTTTGGAGCAATTTCGCAAATCATCTAATTTAGATCGGAACTTTGGAGCAGGATTGTGAATCGTCTGATTTTGATCGGAACTTCGGTGCGAGTTTGTGATTAATTTCTGGAATTAAATGATTTGTGCTCCCAGTCCTGATCCTAAATGATGTTTCACAAATCATTATTCAGATCAGGACATCAGAGTGAGGTAGGCAAATCATCTGATTTTGAACTTCGGAGCGAGTTTGTGAATAATTTGGGGAATTAAATGATTCGTACTCCGAGTCCTGATCCGAAATGGTGTTTCATAATCATTATTCAGATGAGGACTACGGAATGGTCTAATTTAGATCGGAACTTTGGAGCGGGTTTGTGAATCATCTGATTTGGATGGGAATTTCGGTGCGAGTTTGTGATTAATTTCTGGAATTAAATTATTTGTGCTCTGATCCTAAACAATGTTTCACAAATCATTATTCAGATCAGAACTTCAGAGGGGTTTCGCAAAACTTTTGAAATCTGAACTTTGGAGTGGGTTCGCAAATGATTTGATTTAGATTGAAACGTTGGAGTGAGTTCGTGAATAATTTCGGGAATTAAATAATTCATGCTCCGCATCCTGATACGAAATGATGTTTCGCAAATCATTATTCAGATTGGGACTTCGGAGAGCGGTTTGCGAATCATCTGATTTATTCTATATCACAACTTCGGAGTGTTTTTCGCAAAACTTTTGAGATCGGGACTTCAGAGCCGGTTCGCAAATCATCTCATTTAGATCAGAACTTCATAGCAGGTTCGCAAATCATTTTGTGAATGAAATGGCTGGTGATCCACACTCTAGTCCTGATCTAAAATGATGGTTCATGCAGATTATGAATTATTTGATTTAGGTCACAATTTCGGTTTGCAAATCTTTTGATTCAGATCGGGACTTCGAAACATGTTCACAAATTATCTGATTAGATTGGAACTTCAAAGCAAGTTTGCAAATAATTGCTCGAATTAAATGTATTGCTATCTGCGCTCCGAGTCTTGATCTGAAATGATAGTTCACTATCCATTATTCGGATCAGGACTTCGGAGTGGGTTCTTGAATCGTCTGATAGATAGCAATTTCGGATAGAGTTTGTAAATAATATTGAGAATTAAACGATTTGCCCTCCGAGTCCTGATCTGAAATGATGTTTCACGAATCATTATTCAGATCGGGGCATTGAAACACAGATCGTGAATAATCTGATTTAGGCTATATTGGAATTTCGGAAGGTTTCGCAAAACTTTTGTGAATGGAATTTCAGAGCACGGATCGCCAATCATTTGATTTAGATCGGAACTTCAAAGCGAGTTTGCGAATAATTTTGCGAATTAAATGTATTGCGATCTGTGCTCCGAGTCCAGATCTGAAATGATGGTTCACAAAACATTACTCAAATTGGGATTTCACAGCGCGGAACGTGAATCATTTGATTCAGTTCGGAACCTCAGTTCACTTTTTTCTTTTGTTTTATTAAACAGTAGAAAACAACAAACCATTAAGGCAGTACAGTTATAAAAAACAAAACAGAGGAAAAAAACAAAGGAAGTATGCACAAATAGTATTTGTACAAATCCCTTAATAAATAAAAGTAATAACTTAGTAATAATAAAATTATCATGGTTTAACTAACCATTTTTTTTGAGTAAGGGATGTGCTGCCAGGTTATCAAAAAAAAAGTAATAGATGTGTTTTTTTTATGATGAACAGAGCTCTAGCGCAGGGGTCACCAGACCCAGTCCTGGAGGACCAGTGTCCTTGCAGAGTTTACCTCCAACCCTAATCAAACACACCAGCTAATCAAGGTCTTACTAGGTATACTTGAAACTTCCAGGCAGGTGTGTTGTAGAAAGTTGGAGGTAAACTCTGCAGGACACCGGCCCTCCAGGAACAAGTTTGGTGACCCCTGCTCTAGAGGGTTTCCGTGTACTTGTGTAGATCAACTTTGAATAAAGAGAGATTTAAAGCCAGATTTTTGATTATGTATGTGAAATTTAGCTATTAACAGGAAATCCAAATTAATTAAATAATATTTTTCTATATTATCTTTTAAGCAGTCAAACAATCCAAAGTGCCTTCCTTTTTTGATGTTTTGTTTTATTAGTATATTTGTAACTCTTTATTTATCTTTTTTAAAATTTGAAAGACATTGCTTGATAAGTGAGATCTTTGTTTGAAATCCTTGAAAATCAAGAAGTAGTGCCTGAAAGTCCTGACATTTCATTTAGCAGTATCTCTACAAATCATGTGCTTTTCTGTCACTGTGTCTTTAAGAAATCTCCTCCCGCCTTTTGCTCAAAGTTCCGCGGTGAGTGTCAACACGAAACATGTGCGGGAACACGGAAGTAAACTTAGTGTATTTCACCTATGTAAACGTCTCAAATGAACATTACATTTTGATTCAATAAACGTTAATTTTATAGAATGCGTGAGACTCTATATTGTCTTAAACGTTACAGACACGTGACGTCCATCAAGAAATACGCGCCTAAACTTCAGCAGTGTAAGTGTTTATCACTTTGTTTAACGAGTTAAGCGATCATTTAGTCCGTTTTGTTACTTGTTAACGTGATATATAACTTATTATTCTGTGAAACGTTCAGTGAAGTCTTTTCCCAGCACTTGTTAATGTTGTTACACGCTTGAATGCAGCTGTGATTTAGTTTTAGCCACAACGGAATGAATGAGTATAGTGCATTTACAGTGATTTACCATGGTAACTGTAGTTACCTCTAAAACAGCGTAGATAATGCAGTTATTGTTACTAAATACAATAAGTTGGTATTGTCATTAAGTGATCAATTAAAATCTGACAAAAAACTAAAGCTAAAAAAGTACACACACACACACACACACACACTCATATATATATATATATATACACAAATTGCTAAAGTTAAATATGCAATAATACGCTGTCATGTAATTATTTACACATGTACATACACCCTGTATATGTAGATAACAATTAAACGACAGCAATTTGTTTGCATTTTATATTAGAAATATTAGATTTATATTTTATTAGAAATATTAGACAACTATTAGAAATAATGATTTTTTAAATTTAGGTCAATTTAATTATTTAGTATTTATTTGAAAAATTGTTAGAATTTATATAATTATAATTAATTTATTATTATTATTTTTTTAATAGTTAACAATTACATTTAATATTAATTAGTAGATTTTTAAAAAGGTAATTATTTATTATTTTTTTCTGTAGTGGTGATGCTCAGGTGCTGATCTTGAGTTTTACTCACTGCAGTTCATTTCTGTGTTTTTATTGATTTTAGTGTTTCCAATTAACACCTTTCTTTCTCTCTGCCTGATGTTTTGTCTCTCCAGTGCAGGGGCTTGTCTGAACATAGCCGCCCAGTCTAGAGACGTGACCCCACCGCGGTGATGGAAAGATGAAGACGGAGGTGCCAGATTCATCTCTCCTTCATTTTTCTCACTATATGTTGTTTGTAGGAGGGGCTGAAGAAAAGAAAAAAAGGAATAGATGGAGAGTAAACAGGCGGAGGAGAAAGTGTGGCTGGCCACAACTGATAGAGAAAGAGAAGAAGGAGGACATATTGATGGTTTTCCGGCTAAAAGAGGAGCGACGATGGGAATGGACGTGGGTCTGGCTTTACCAGGTTTCTTTGGGAACTCGCAGTTGGAGGAAAGTCCACCATTAGGACTTTCTCTCTCATCGGACCATACGGACACCTGGGCTCCGTCCATCTTGTCGTCCTCTTCCTCTTCTCTGCCCTGTCTCTCTCCTCCTCTTCCTCCATCGGTGGGGCTGGATGGCGTGTTGGCAGAGGGCAGACTGTTTCTGGACGTGTATCGGGGAGGTGGAGAGGTTCTTCCTGTGTTTTGGGAGCATGCTCAGGAGCGGATGAGAGGCCTGCAGTACCTCAGACTGGGATCAGAGGATGAGGGGGCATTAGACAGAGCACTGAGTGTCCTGCCCAGACTCACACAGCTGCGCTCTCTGACTATCAGAGGTACACAAACACCTATCTATGAATCACCTATCTGTCTGTCTGTCTGTCTGTCCATCTGTCTATCCATCTGTCTCTCTTTCTCTGTCTGTCTACCTTTCTGTTTGTGCGTCCATCTGTCTATCTATCTGCCTGTCTGTCCATCTGTCTATCTGTCTGTCTGTCTGTCTGTCTATCCATCTGTCTCTCTTTTTCTATCTACCTGTCTGTCTGTCTGTCCGTCCATCTATCTGTCTGTCTGTCTGTCTGTCCATCTGTCTATCTGGTTGTCTGTTTGTTTGTCTGTCTGTCTGTCTATCCATCTGTGTCTCTTTCTCTATCAGCCTTTCTGTCTATCTATCTATCTATCTATCTATCT
>JAHKKF010518466.1:1769-31397 GCA_019740295.1 Labeo calbasu
TAATATTGTGAAATATTTTTACTATTTAAAATAACTGCTTTCTATTTGGAAATATTTTAAAATGTAATTTATTCCTGTGATCAAAGCTAAATTTTCAGCATCATTACTCCAGTCTTCAGTATCACATGTACCTTCAGAAATCATTATAATATGCTGATTTGCTGTTCAAGAAACATTTTATTATTATTATTATTATTGTTATTAGCAATATTTAAAACTGTTGTGTACATTTTTTCAGGATTCTTTGATGAATAAAAAGATCCAAAGGTCAGCATTTAACTGAAATAAAATCTTTTCCAACATTATGCCATTATGCCATTATGCCATATACCATTCAAAAGTTCGGAGTCAGGGTGGGAAGAATTTATAGAAATTAATATTTTTGTTTAGCAAAGATGCTTTAAATTGGTC
Source organism: Labeo calbasu (assembly GCA_019740295.1). Taxonomy (NCBI): domain Eukaryota; kingdom Metazoa; phylum Chordata; class Actinopteri; order Cypriniformes; family Cyprinidae; genus Labeo; species Labeo calbasu. The sequence continues at coordinate 2,181 of JAHKKF010518466.1, forward strand.
AAAACTGATGATGAAGATATAATGTTGCAAAGTATTTCTATTTTAGATAAATGCTATTCTTTTGAACTTTCTATTTATCAAAGAAACCTAAAAATTCTACTCGGCTGTTTTCAACATATTAATAATATATATTTTTTTTTTTTTGAGCAGCAAACCAGAATATTAGAATGATTTTCTGATCATGTGACTGGAGTAATGATGCTAAAAAATAAGATTTAAAATCACAGGAATAAATTACATTTTAATATAAATTCAAATAGAAAACAAATATCTCGAAATTGTACTGTTTCTGCTGTTCTTTGGATCAAATAAATGCAGGCTTGGTGAGCAGAAAAGACTTCTTTAAAAAACATTAAAAATCCTACTGTTCAAAAACGTATTTAGTTTTCTTTCTTTAAAAAGGACACTTCAGGAACAAAACAAAAATGAAATGAATTACGATTAAATATTTAAATTGATCACAAACCCTAGTCCAATTATTTTATCAGTTAATAATGTGACATTTGTAGTTAAAAAGGCCTTTTTTCTGTCTCTCTCACAGGAGTTGATCCCTGAGTTCTATTACCTCCCAGAGATGTTTGTCAACTCCAATAATTACAACCTGGGAGTGATGGATGATGGGACGGTGGTGTCAGATGTGGAGCTGCCGCCCTGGGCCAAGACTCCTGAGGAGTTCGTACGCATCAACCGACTCGTACGTTTACTCTCTGTATCTCCATCTCTTTTCTTTTCCGCTCTCTCTCCATCTTTCTTTATCTCCCTTATTAAATTGCTGTTAAAGTGCTGATTGCGAGTGGCTGTGGCCAGCGTGTCTGGCTCTTTGTATCTATTTGTGCGTGTGTGTGTGTGTGTGTGCTAATGCTGTGACCTGTTTTATGCTGATAATTACAACTCTGATATCACTCTGACTCTCCCATTAATCATCTCTTTCTGTGTCTCACACACACACACACACAGTCACACAACCCCCTCATCCAGTGTCACTATTCTGACATGCACACAGACATTCACACACTTTCACTAAGTCTGTGTGTAGGGTTGTTTGATCACTATCAGATAAAGCGCTGGTTGTTCTTTGATCTGTGTACATGCTATAGAAAGTAGTAGTCACAGTCGTACTGATTTTACTGTTGCGAACAGCACCGATGCTGCGTTAATTGGTGTCACCGCCGTATATCACAGACTCTGCCTGCCATTAAATTGCATGTTGGTTCTTCTGTACAATGTGTCAACTGTTCTGACACAATCTAAACTAACTGCATGGGCAGCTTGTAGCCAGTAATAAGTATACATTAATGTGACATGAGATCCTTTGTTGTCATAAAAGTCAAAGCTCTCATATTTCCAGGATTTTATTATGTCTTAAAATTGTGTAGCAAATTAGGCCATGCACAAAGTGAAGTTTTTGGCATGACAACTGCGTTTAAATAAGGGAGTGACTGTGAACAAGACTTACTTTTTATTTATTATTATTTTTATTTTGGTGAAATAAATATGAAACATTAGCAGGGATATTACTGACAGGCTTGTCACTAGATATTTTAGTGTTTTTGTTTATACAGAAGACCATGCCCTCTCTAGGAGCACAATCTGTGGGTTACCCATGGACCGCAAAGGCTAATGGGATGGGTTGTGGTGAAGAAAAAATGCAAATGAGTAAAGACATGCATCTGTTTCCTCAAGTTGAGCTGTCAGTGTCCAAAAGAGAGTGTCATCAGTGCCTTAGCAACTTATTGTTTCGTTCTTTTGTTCTCTTCAAACCATGAATGTGTATAATGTACATGATGAACTTTCTATTCATCAACAATGAATTGAAAACAAACAAACAAAAAAACACAAAAAATATTGGGCAGCATAACTGTTTTCAACACTGACAATAATAATAAATTTCAGCACAAAATCAGCATATTAGAATGATTTGTGACCCTGGACCACAAAACGAGTCATAAGAGTAAATATTTTTGAAATTGAGAATTATACATCACATCTGAAAGCTGAATAAATAAGCTTTCTACTGATGTATGGTTTGTTAGGATAAGAAGTTCAAATTATTACCATTTTTTCTGTAAAAATCACAAACTTTTGAACAGTAGTGCATATGTAATATACAGCTGTGCTCAAAATTAATCATTCCCTTGTTAAATACAATCAAAGAAGGCTGTAAAAATAAATTAGAACATTTATCCATTTGATCTTTCATTCAAAAAATTAAAATCGAACCTTTAATTGAAGTAAAAAAACAAGTTAAAATGTGGTAAAATGACATTATGAAATAAATATTTTTCTCTAATACACACTGGCCACAATTTTGGCACCCCTAGAAATTCTTATGAGTAAAATATCTCTTAGATATATTCCCATTCATATTTGTGTTTTTTGTTTAGCACACCAGGGTGATTAGGAACATGAAGTTATATAAATATGAGGGAACACAATAGCTATAATTAAGAATTTCCAAGCAACAGAAAATGTTACAAATCTGCCTGGAAGAGGATGAGTGTCTGTTTTGTCTTAAGTCAATGTTTGGAGGATAGTTTAAGTGGCCAAAGACTCTCTAAGGATCACAGATGGATAATTGCAGAAAATAGTTGAGTCTCGGGGTCAAAAAGACTCAAAAAATGATCAAACAGCACCTGCATCAACACATGTTGTTTGGGTTTAAAGAAAAAAAATCGAGAAAATAAAATGCTCTCATCCAAAAACAAACTCCAGCATATTCATTTTCTAGAAACAATTGGAACTTCAAACGGGATTGGATTCTATGTTCAGATGAAACTAAAAAATTAGCTTTTTAGCAGCAAATATCAAGATGAGTTTGGTGCACACAGGGATAAAAAAGTAACCCACGTGTACAATTAAATATACTGTTAGATCTTTAATTTTGTGGGCTGGTATCTTGGCAAAAATTATTGAATAAAAGGGTATGATTAATTGTGGCCAAAGTGTATTGAAGAAAAACATGTATTTCATAATGAGATTTCCCCCCCAGTTTTAAATTCTTATTCTCCAATGAAAGGTTAGATTTAAAAAAAAAAAAAAAAAAAAATTTAATTAAAAAATCAAAAGGATTACCCATGCAGAATTTTTTTCACAGCCCTATTGAATATATTTACGAAGGGTGTGAATGCTTCTGAACATGACTTATGAACTGTGTATGCATAATATTGTAGGGTTTCATTTCTACCAGTTAGTAAATCTGTGTAAAACTGTTATTATATTATTTTAAAACTATCATAAAAACAGAAATGGCATCTGGATTATCTGTCCTGTTTCATGAGGACAGCTACCATCACAGCTATAGCCAGCACTGATCATTTTGTCCAATCATTCCTACCTCAAAACTGCTCTCGGATCAGTGTGATGCCAACTTCTCAGCTCTACCTATTTCCTTATAAAACCCCATAATATACTGTTATTTGCAATATGCAAATAAGATGATACAGCTGGAGCATCTGTAAGGTTTACTTTCCTTACTTTCCTATAACACAGGAGTTATAAACTGATCTCAGATCATTGTAAAAGCTCACCTTTACCAGAACCCAATTAGTCTTAATGTGCACAGCAACACACACAATGAGACACCATGAATCGATTGACTTTGTCCATTGTGATTCACTATTGATCTGAGCAGCAGGAAGTGGGTGAAGTAGATGGCCAAGCATGCAATGGGAACTATGGGAACTCAGACTGTACAGTCATTACAACATATGAAATTTTAGGAAATGACAAGCAGATGTCATCATAAGTGTTCCACAAATGTGATAAACTGGTTCTGGAGCTAAACATAAAACATAATTTTAAAAAATGTAACTATTCTTTTAAAATTGTCAGATTTGACACTTTTGGAATGAGTAGACTGAGGAGACAGTAGAATGAGCAGGAAGAATTAGACATATCTACTATTTTTTTATTATTACTTTTGTCCATATTTTATAATAATTAAGCCATTAAGCCATTGCTGGTCATATTACAACATTATTAAAATTCTGAAAGTATTGTTGTTAGTGCAGTGGCAGTTTTAAGGAGTTTTGTGCTCATGACAGTTCTGAGCTAGTGCCATAGTACTGTACCTATTTTGCGAGCATCTCTTTGTAACCTGTCTAAATATGTCAGATACGTTAACACTTGTGATACTTGTGAATTCAGTTTGACCTTTCTCGTCTGATCAGTCTTTGTTTTTGAGTGTTTGAGTGTGTAAGGAAAGGAAGTGAGAAGGAATGACTGAACACTGTGAGTCATATGGTTCCATGTGCCCTGCGGTTGTGTTCAGCTGGTGTCTCTACTATAAACATTGTGCTGAATCTTCTCAGTAAAGCTCAGCAGACCCTCTTCTGCAAGGACAGCCACAGGTTTTATCCTCTTTTCCAGTAATTAGACTTTTCAGTTTATCTTTTCGTAATCCAAAAAATGCTCTGATCTTTTAAACATGCCCTGTCTCTGTCAGCAGTTATTTTACGCTCATCCCAGAAACCCCTCATTAAGAGGAGCTTCTCTTTCTTGTGTGTGTATGTGTTTGCACATGTGTGTGTGTAAAGTGGACATGAGTACTGCTGATGACTTATAGCTGGCATTAGAGGATGTCAGCTGTTCTACTCTGCTACAATGGGCTACATTTGTAATGAGGGCACAGACTCAGTCAGAGACAGACACATGCAGCAGTGAGCTAATGGCCCGCTACACTCTTTAGCTCATCTGTCACTAATGGCCAGAAAACAGCATGATGCACACACATGGTCATTTATGTTCTATAGATGATTAACAGCTAATTAAATTGCAATCTGCACCACTCATGCTAAATGCATGCTTGCAGAAATAACTGCACTCACCATTGGTACACAGTTTTTGTGAGCACCTGTGTATCCTTAAAAGAGCAAAATAATCTCTTTAAACATAATGCAAAATAACCTTAAAGGGATAGTTCACCCAAAAAAAAAAAAAAAAAAATCTATTATTACCCTTGTGTCGTTCCAAACCTGCAAGACCTTCATTTATTGTTGGAACACAGATTAAGATATTTTTTGCTAAAAGTGTCATTGTACTCTCGTGAACACGTGGCAGAGAAGAAATTGTTGTATTAAAGAAATTTATTTTTGTTTTCTTTGTTCTCGTAGCTTCATAAAATTACGATTGAACCACTGATGTCACGTGGACTATTTTATCAATGTCCTTACTACCTTTCTGGGCCTTGAAAGTGGTAGTTGCGTTGCTGTCTGTGCTCTCGGATTTCATCAAAAATATCTTAATTTGTGTTACAAAGATGAACGAAAGTCTTACGGGTTTGGATGACATCAGGGTGAGTAATTACTAACAGAGTTTTCATTTTTGGGTCAACTATCCTTTTAATAATAACTGATCGCATTCTTGTCCTAAAGTCCTTAAAACAAAAAAATGACCACTGAAATATAATAATTTAATCATTGTGGTTTCAGTTTCGGGTTCCTTATTGGTTCCTTTAACGATTCTAGAAATATTTGGATTATTATTTTGCAGTGTGTTTACTGTCCTCTGACTGTCATCAAATTATGAGATAAGCACAGGCCAGATAAAATTATTAGAAATAAAAATGATTCACAAATTTTCAAAAAGTTGTTTTATCAAGATTTTTTTTAATTACTTGTTCATGCACTGGTCATGGTGTGTGCTTTCAATCATTTCATTTCCTTAAAAAAAAAAAAAAAAAGGTGGCTTATAAGAGTGATTTGTTGAGAAATCAGACTACACTAGTCTTGAATGCTTTTGATTTACTGAAAAGAATCTTCCAATAAGAGTTTTTTCTCTCCCTCTTTCAGGAATCAGACTGTACTTGGTTGCGTTTTGTTGTTGATCTATCATTAATTTAAAAATCTGATTACACATGTTGCACATGTCTGCTTTTGCTTCTCCTAAAAAACAAAACAAAACAACTCATAACTCATAGGAATCACCTTGTACACCTTTGATTCACTAAAAAGTTCAAGGTCAAAGGATTCATTCATTCTGAAATTGGACTAAATTAGTCATACAGTATGTTTTATGCTCTAGATTTAGTAGCATTTTTGTGACACTGCCAAGTAGTCGTTTCCAGTTTTACATGGCGTTTTACATGACTAATAATAGCAAATTTGTACAATTACATCAATAACTGAAAACTATTTTTCTACTCTTGCCTGGTGTCAGTATAGCAGTGTTACCAAATCCACGGTTTTCCCACGGAATTGGGCTACTTTAACACTGTTGTCACAATCCCAATAATGTCATATTTAGCCCCTGAAATACAACTTTACCAGGGGAACCATAACAACAAATGTGTACTTTATCCCCCGGAACTTGGTTTTAAACAAGGACCATCCTCGAAAAAGCTAGTTTTGAGTAGGTTTTGTTGTGAAAACCTGGCAACCCTGCCGTATAGATCAACCAACATAATATAACTCAAAACATTAAGTGCACCTTTAACGGTACAATGTGTAATTTTTGCAGCATCAAGCAGCAAAAAAAAAAGTTTTCAAATGCTGCTGTTGCAATACTCTGCCCAAGCAGTCTTAAAGAGATAGTTCACCCAAAAATGGTCTTACGGGTTTGGAACGATGTGAGGGTGAGTAATTAATGACAGAATTTTCATTTTTTGGGTAAACTATCCCTTTAAGTGCTACACCACTCCTCTGTCTTCTCCCAGAGTCCTGTTGTGCTAAACGGTGCTCACACAGGGCAGATTCATGAGCATTGTAAATACATACATTTAAGGATGTGTGTTGGATTAAGTGGGTATTTTAAACAGACCCCTGCTGAAATAAAAACATTTCTGTCTCCCTCTCCCCTCATATCCTTCCCTCCCTTTCTGATGTCACGCGACACTCACATCAGCAGCGATTGTTGTTTTTACCACAGGGTCGAGGGAGAGGTTAAGCACTTGATCCCACCCGCCAGATAACAAGTCAGTTCTGGCCACTGTCATGCTAAAGAACATTCCACAATACATGACTAATCCTTCATCACATATTCACCCAGATATGACCGCAGCGATGGCAGGTGATTGTAGAATTAACTGTGCGCTAACCTTTGACTAGGTTGCTCAAAAATATCTTTGAACATTGTAAAGGAGATGGTTTTAGCCTAGAGGACAGCTGATGCTGTTACATAAACTTACCGGTACTTGCTTATCATGTGTTGACATTGAGGATGATGTAGCAATAGAGTGAGAGAAAGTTAATATTTGTGGTATGCTTGATTGTGTTATGTGTTGCTAATTTATAGACACGGTCATTTACTGGAAAAGTAACATACTGGTTTTTATTAGAGGTTGAAGTGTGTAAACTGCAGAAACTATAGTACATATAGTAGTGTGATACTACTGCATTCACGGAAATATGTGAGTTCATAACTTATTATTTTACTAATTTACTTGTTAATTCATTATTGTAAATTACTGCAGCACAAATATACATTGTGAATTTGTGGAACTAGTCTGTAATTTAACTGATATTAAAGGAGAAGTCCACTTCCAGAACAACAATTTACAGATCATGTACTCACCCCCTTGTGATCCAAGATGGTCATGTCCTTCTTTCTTCAGTCGTAAAGAAATTATTTTTTTTTAAGGGAAACATTTCAGGATTTTTCTCCATATAACGGACTGGTATGGTGCCCCGATTTTGAACTTCCAAAATGCAGTTTAAATGCGGCTTCAAACGATCCCAAACGCAGTTGTAAACGATCCCAGCCGTGGAAGAAGGGTCTTATCTAGCGAAACGATCGGTTGTTTTCATAAAAAGAATACAATTTCTATACTTTTTAATGTCAAACGCTTGTCTTGTCTTGCGCTCCCTGAACTCTGTATTCTGGCTCAAAACAGTTAGGGTATGTCGAAAAATTCTGATTGTATTTTCTCCCTCAACTTTGAAATCATCCTATATCGCTGTTTTACCTTTTTTGTTAAGGGTGTTTGCTCTTCTTTGCATGTTCACTTTGCAAAGACTGGGTTGGAACTTCTGCAGCGATGTAGGATGATTTTGAAATGATTTTTGAAATTGAGGGAGAAAATACGATTCTTCCTCAGCTGGGATCGTTTACAACCGCATTTGGGATCGTTTGAAGCTGCGTTTAAACTGCATTTTGGAACTTCAAACTCAGGGCACCGTTTCAGTCCATTATATGTAGAAAAATGCTGAAGTGTTTTCCTCAAAAAACACAATTTCTTTACGACTGAAGAAAGAAAGACATGAACATCTTGGATGACAAGGGGGTGAGTACATTATCTGTAAATTGATGTTCTGGAAGTGGACTTCTCCTTTAAGTCTGTCGAGCATAAAGTTTACATCAAAGTAATGGTTCCTGGATAATTTTCAGACGTGACCCAAAAATGGCTCACTATTTTGAGCCAAGGCTGCATTTATTTAATCAAAAATTTTGTAAATCAGTAATATTGTGAAATGTTACCGGTATTGCTATTTGTTTTAAAATATTTATAATGTATTCCTGTAATGGTGTAATGAAATTTTCAGCAGCCATTATTCTGGTCATCAGTCACATGATCCTTTAGAAATCATTCTAATATGCTGATTTAGTTCTCAAGAAACATTTCCTATTATGAACCAACCAGACTCAAGTCGTATTATACAAAAAATACAGAGACACTAATGCAGATGACAGTTTATCATCCAGAGAGAGCATATGCACCCATCAGACCCATCAGATAGACATGCCCAGATGATCTGAAGGAGAGCGGCACAGTGACAGGGGACTGTTAGAAAGAATCACAGAGCTTGTACATTATATGCATGTAAATGTGTGTGTTTGCATTTTACATATGTCAGGGCGTATTTGCTGATTGTAGGAAAGTGGTGATGAAAAAGAATTTGACGTTCACCAAAATCAGGACATGATGCTGTGGTACAACCATGTCTGCTGCTCTTTGTTACAGCTTAATTTCTGATTTTGCCTGATATGAAAATGTTTGATATTTAAAATGCTCAGTAATCTCTATCCTACACTTCAGTTTTGTGTAATACAAACAGACAGGTAACACAACACCAATGTACAGTAGCAATGAGGAGTCACTTGCCCTGTTCTAAAATCCTTTGAACCACCTGTCCCATAGGTGGTTCAAAGCCTACAGATTTGGTGCAAACTGCTGTCCCACAACCAAAAAACACATTTATAAAGCATTTAAGTATTCAAATCCTAGTTGTTTACTACTAAGGTCCTTTTATTATGTATTGAAACCCACAATAATATTTAAAATATCAGTAAGCCTAATATATATAAAATCATCATTTAGTGGGTACTTTCAATCAGGAAGTGGCTGTCCCGAACCCTAACCTCCAAATATCAATTTATGAAAATGATACTGATATATATTTTGTTAAATATATAAATATATATATATGTATATATATATATTGTCACTACCGCAACTGTCACGACCGAAACATGTCATCGTTGTTTTGCTAGTGACAAAAAGTAACACATAATCCTTTATTTGGGGGAAATAAACAAAATTTTAGTCCAGTTATGCAATTTTTAATTCACATTTTAGTATGTTTTAGTAATATTTTAGTATGTGGGTTAAAATTCTGTAATGTGATGTGGTCGCTACCAAAACACTACTGTTCTTACCGAAAATGTGCTGTCACGACCGAAACATGGGATGTTTTGTCAAAAATAAAATATATTGAATTATCATATAAGATGTTTTGATAGTCTTTGGTTAACTGTATATTCAGAGTCATGAATCCTTAACTATAAAATCAGTATGATCAACTTTGCCTTTTACAAAGAAAATTACATATTACTGTTTTGGTAGTGACAAATTTGGAGAGGACAAATATTTCTATACCTTTCTGAAAATACAATATGAGAATTAACTGCAAAATTACTAGAAATGTATACCTTTGGTATTATACATTTGCATACATACAAAATTTACAAAAGATTTTTTTCAAGATGTTTCCAACTCTGACTTTTCAATTCTGTAGAATGAATGTAATGATTTGCACGTGTACATTAGATACAAAGTCAATGCAAAGATGTGAATAGACACAAATTTGCACTGGACAATGCAAATTGGGTGATGTGATGGCCACGAACATGCGAAATTGAAAAGTTGAAAAATTTCAACTTGAGCGAGAAATTCGAATGACACGTTGCGCAGGCCAATCAGTGAAGAGCTTATTGACACATCCTGTTTGATATGTCCGGTTGTATCAGAAAATGAAGGAGTGCATTGTTTTTATTTGCGCAAGCAAAACATCTAGATCGAGATTGAGTAACGCGATGGCGAATATTAATTTCGCCTTTGGTGTGCACACACCTTAAGATTCATTGGGAAGACTTTCTATGAGCATGTTGCACTAGGCAATAAAAAATAGAATTTATTGTAAGACAGTAGATAAATATGGACATGTGTGCATGTCCATTAAAGTCAAGTTTTCCATGTTAGTTGTGTGGCATATTAATTATTGTATGCTGCCTATATAGAATGTGCACAATCGCATATGAGGTGGAATGACAGTTAGGATGCAGCTCACTAGGTTTTGGAACAAAGATACATATTTAAGAATTTGTATTAGTGAACTGTTTGGTAAAATGTGCAGTACTGTGTTAGGAAATTTCGGGAATACACAGTCAAGTCTATTAGAGCTCAAGAGCACAAGTTTTTTTTAAAGGTGTTGGACTATGTTGAAGTCTATGTTGGCTGTACAGCTGGGACCGATAACTGAATCAAGCTCACATGTTGCTGAGAGACAAATGTCATTTTAAGTTGAGTAAAAACACACTCAGGACTGACACACACCCGTGAACGCGGTGTCCTGAAGTTTGTCAGATTTATATGATGACAGCTTTTTGCACTTACTAAAGTGTGCTGGGATTCTGGGCGATTCCATTAAGCGTTGTTGCCTTGTGTGGGAACTGAAGGTCAACATCATATTCTAATGGTGAGATCACATGATGAGCTTGAGGTTTATTAGTGCCTTTGATTTTAGTTTCATCACAAGGGCCGAACACGTGTAGCTGCAGACATTATCTAAGCTGAGAGGATGAGTCTGTGTCATGTCTTATAACAAACAACGTCACAAAACTCTTGAGTTTCCCACAGCCTGTCCACAGGCTGCTTGTCTCCATGTGAAGACCACAGACGTCTGCCATGTCAGAGGTCATCAGTGTTTGCATTCTCCTCTCATCTCCTCACGCATTCTTTTCTGTTCAAACACATCTACAGCCATGTCCTAATGCATCTCAGATCACACTGCTGCTGTCATCGCTGTTGCAAATGTGGCTACTGTACCTGGACTGTCAGTACTGACAGGGTGGGAAATTGACTCTCGCTACTCGCCAAATGTGGGTAATTTTGCCTACCGACTACCAACCACAGTGCTGACCGTCCAGTCTCGAACTGGCCTTGACATGACATGTTGCAGCAGATTTGTCTGTGAATTTTATTTTGTAAAAATATTTTAATTGTATAAATATTTTAAAATTTCATGCATTTAAAATATATATGCTATTTATTCATCTAGAACGTTTTTTTTTGTTGTTGTTTTTGTTATTTTTCTTTTTTTTAATTATATTTTCAAAAATAAGTAGGATAGGAAATTTACCACTACAACAGGCTAATGACCAATTGCCCTCGATTAATTGATTTGGATGACCAAAAAAATAGTGGACAGAGACCAATATTTTTTTTGTTGACTAAATTTTGAAAATATTATTTTTTTTTTTAATTAATTGAATTTAACTGGCATAAGAGTTCAAACTAAATTGTAATATTAAAAAATAAAAGCTATTAATGGCAAAAGAATAAAATTATTACAAATAATAAATAAATAAAGAAAGAAAACTTAAATTAAAAAATAAAATATAATTCATAATATTGATAAAAATTATAATCATGTAAAAATACTAAAATACTATAATATGCTAAAATATAAATTGTAAATATACTGTAGCTGAAGGCAGCAATTAAGAGGTCTGCTCCTGGAGAGCTACCTAGGTTCTTAAGTTACCCCTCTAAAGACATTTGTTGATACAAAACTTTTCTACGAAACTCGAAATAGGTGACACCCAAAAAGGCAGACATAGGAAAAGTAGTTTGTTCAGTTTAACATGCCATTCCGAATCTAACAAGACCAAACTTATTGGCCAAACAGGTCAGAAGTTATAAGCAGAAATGTCAATCTTATATATGTTTTGACCAATAGGTGGTGCTGTGCCGAAATTACTTATGTGCCCTCAGGTCATGCTTAGTATAACACGTCCCCAGTTTGGCCGAATCCGTTAAACCGTTGCAAAGATAAAGCCTCATGTCCATTTTTGCACAAACTTTATCAAATCTGTTAACACGCTTTACGAAAACGGTTTGGTATATTATAAAGATTTTGATCATTTTTTGCCAGCATTGTCTGAAGATGTTATGAGCCAGTATTGGTGAAAATCGGACAAACGATCTAGGATAAAATAAAAATAAAAAAAAGTATATTTTTCGAAACATTCGAAATTGTGAAAAATCTTGACCCATGCAAATTTAAATTGCATTCAATTCGGCTTAAGTCAGGGACTCAAAGGAAAAAAAGTGTTTTACAACTAGACCTTAAAGATTTTACAGAAGTTATTAACAGAAATATGAATGCAAATTTGGCCTGTTGGTGGCGCTAGAGAGTTTGAGATAAGGACTCCAAATTTGCTATGGTTAATATTGAGGCCGTCCTCTATCCGTGTGCCAAATTTCAGAACTTTCCTGCAAGTGATTCTATGGACTTATGTAGACTCCCAGAGTGGAAGAAGAAGAAAAAAATTAATGGATACAATAGCTGACTAAGCACCTTTGGTGCTTCGTCCCTAAATATACTGTATAGCTTTAAAAAAAAAAGTGCTAAAATAAGACTGAGACTCTCTAAAAAGATTCAAGGCCAAGGACTTCTCTCTTGTCCAAGATCACTCCCAGATCTCAAACATAACACAACACAGACTAATTTTAGGGTTCCAATAAACATAAACCTTTATATGTACTGTTAGTCACTTTGAATCAGTGTTAGCTAAATGACTACTTTCTTACTAATCAGTTTTGCATTAAAAAACAGATTTTTTTTTAGAATCTGCCTTCCTCTTCACACTATTTGTGTTTCTTTTTCCATTTTTGCTTTTGATAGTGAAATAGAGTGCATGTGTCTGCACAGTATCTGCTAGTGTTGTCATGAGCTGTTTTATGATGATTCCTCCTTCTTTGTGATGTAATGTAGGGAGTAGAGCGGAGCCTGTGAAATACTGTGATCCACTGCAGCTGACGCACTTTACGGGTCTCCAGAAGTTTCTCTCTTCAGCCTGTTGATGCGCATGTGTGCACCGTTTGTTTGTTGTGGGATGGGAAGAAATGCGTCTTAGCCTTGAATTTCTCCTTCACAGTCATTCACTCAAGCATGCCCTGTGAATAAATGGAGAAATTAATTTTCAGCATGGGTGCAACTCATTGGCCTCTCTCTCACACATACACACACAATCACTCTCACCCCGTCTGCATTTCAAACCAACCTCGACAAGGACGACAAGTTTAGGACATCCATCATGGAAGTCACTGACCCCAGATATCAACATTCACACCAACAGCAGAGCATCTTAATTTACTGCTGCTTCGTATGACTCTGTCCTGCTAAACTTCTGGGGATTCTCAGGGTCACCTTACATGTACCCCAGCCATAATAGGCACAGAATGATATACTCATGAATGATATTGGCCTGGGCTTTTCTAGGGTTATGATGCATTATATTGGAAACAGGAAAGGTCATTACACTGTACAGCTACCTGGTGCATCACTCTGTTCTTATATATATGTATATATGCTCACAGATGACCGATGTGTAGTCAAAGACAGTACATTTCAATTTAAAGGAGACCTATTATGCCCCAGAATGTGTCTTTAAGGTTTCAGCTCAAAATACCCCACAGCTCATTTATTATATAATTTTGAAAGTGTCCATTTTGAGTGGAAGCTGAAACACGCTGTTTTTGTGCATATTTCTTTAAATGCAAATTAGCTGCTGCTCCCCGCCCCCTTTTCCAGAACAGGGCTGTGCCTTTACAGCTCATACTGTACCTAAGATACTCTGCTAAAAACATCTGTTTGGTTTTGATTATCATGTCTATCCTGCTGAAATCATGCGTTTTAAAGCCATATTTGTCTAAACTTTATGGTACGGTTTTCTGAGCGCACACATCTAAAGCATGGACACAGAAAGTGGCTGTTACATGGCATGTAAGTACTAAACTAAGTTCTCTTTCATGTCTTATTGCGATTAAATCGTCACATACACACAAGTTTATGTTAAGAACACAAATGAGTTACAAAAACAGTTGGCTATGTCTGTTAAGGTAAACAGCTGGGAGAGAAATCGCATGTTTATATCTCGTCTCCTCTGAGGCTGAGACTCTAAATAGTGTTTTGTGCTCGTCTGTGCACCCAATGACAGAACAGTTAGCATGCTTTGCTGAAATTTTCATCATAGCGTTAGAACTGGTACACCGTTGTCACCTGCAAAAACTAAATGTGTTTTCACGTTTTCTGGGTCGGTAGATGCACTGGGGACCCGTTTATAACATTTAAACTATGGTATGTCTCCTTTAAAAGAAAGTTCATTTTCATGTGTGTATATTTATATATACATAATAAATATACATAGTATACACACATATATTATGTAAGCTCTAACTTTTATTTTGGATGCGATTAATCGTTATTAATTGTTTGACAGCCCTAAATAAATATGCACTACCTCGATGAACAAATGTGGCAAACAGGCTGTTCATTGTTAGTTTCTAAAACATAATGCATTAACTAATGCAAATTGAACCTCTTTGTGAAGAGTTACCATTGTTAGAATAAACAGGATGACTTAAATATACTCTCCCAATGTAATATTTACATTACCACTTATTCTCAGAATAAAAATACATCATTACCTGAACGGTCCTTCTCTATAGACTTAAAGAGCTCAGAGTAGAAGTTAATCAGTATAGCCATCTATTCTAATCATTCTTTGCGTGCTGTGGACACACACATAGACACACTCATGACTGAATCAGAGTCATTTGAGAGGCCCTGCCACTCTTAAACAGCTATCCAAATAATTCTCTCTCCACTGCACCTCAGCCAGATGCATTCTGGGATGAAGGGTCTTGTTCTGCTACCTCTAATTACAGGCTCTTCTTTAGGCCTATTCAGACAGAATTAGTTTTATATGGGTAGGTGGGGTAAAGTAATAATTACCAGAGCTTATCCGTGATTTTGATCTTGAACCAGAGTATCCGGGTCAGTAATTTTTCTAGACTGCATGTTCCATTGCTGGTAAAGATTACAGTGTCTTTTACCTTCCGTAAAGTCGCCTGAAGGAATAATCACAGGTAGTAGCAGTCCTGTGTGAACTCAGGTGGTGGTTAAAAGCCTGTGAGTAGACTCATAGCAGGCCACGTCCAGCACGTAAGTGTTTCAAGAAGAGGTCAGTCCGGAAAAAGACCGGAAAGTGAAAATATATACTGCATGGCTTATTCAGAAAGATATCCTTTATAGACTTTGCTATAACAAAGATGGGAAAAGATTATTGGTATCCTGATAAAACAGTATATGGACAGAGCTTAAAGGCATAGTTCAACCAAAAATGAAAATTACCCCATGATTAATTCACACTCAAGCCATCCTACCCCATCACAAAACAAAAAAAAAACAATCGTAGATCATCCACACACAGTATTAAGAACCAAGGGTTCCCAAACTTTTGAAGGGGGTTATTTTAATAATTTTAGTTTTTTTTTTTTTTTTTTTGTCTTGTGGACTATATGTAAACATCTTTAACCTAAAATATCTTACTTAGGACAGTATTTAATAAAAAAAATAACATGCATTTTGTGTGATCTCTATTATTTCTTAAAATTATTCAAATTTTCACAGATTCTGCAAGGGCACTGTATATAAAAACAATGTCCTGGCTCTTCTAAGCTTTATAATGGCAGCGAATGGTGCTCAAGATTTTGAAGCAAAATAAAGTGCATCTATCCATCATAAAAAGTACTTCACATGGATTAATAAAAGCCTTCTGAAGTGAATTGATGTGATTGTGAAAGAAATTCCATATTTAACATTTTCTAAACCATAATTTCTAGCTTCCGCTAACTGTCGTACCCGTATTCACGAGAGACTGGCGGTCCAGCGTCTCATCGCAAAGTCCGCATGTGTAATTAGTGCCACCAAGATCTCTCTTAATCAATACTGTACAATCCAGCTGTCAATCAAATAAACCCGTCCGCCCATGTGTTCACCATTGCACTCCTTCGCCCTTGACAGCCCTGTATTCTCATGCAAAACAGCCAGATTGATTTGTTATGTGACATTTTAACATGGCCACAGACAGGTTACCTCTAAGTCCTTAAAATGCTTTTAAAGGGCTGCTAAAGACAGGGGAATGGTCAATGAAAGTCATAAAGAGCTCAGAGAGATCCATCTCGTAAAAAGACATGTTTGAAAGTATCATTAGCGTCTTACGGGACTGTGTGTACTCTAGGTTTTCTCTCTGCCTGGAAATCTGGTGATGCTAATGAAAATAGGAAAAAATTGAATCATCTTTTATAACAAAGTCTTCAGTGCTGTTTTATTTCTCAATGAGCTTGTCAGTTAGTGCATTAAACTGAAATTTGAAGGCTTTGGAAATGACATTCTCATAATTTTCAGATACTCCCCCAGTTGAGCCTTGGCTATAATTTGGTTACTCTAGAGAGGAGAATAGATCAGACTCAGACTCACCCCATGTCACTGAACTAAACGTCTGGCAGCTATTTCTGGACCTTATGGTTACTTGTCACATGGACAGTTTTTCAGTTTTGGCAAATATGAGGTGGTATCATAAGGTACTGCTGGTTTTCCGGTGTCATATATTTTCATATGTTCTAAAAAACAATTTTTCCAAGATGCATTTTGCTTTCAGCCATGCTCCGTATTATTCTTTGTTGCATTTATAGCATTTTTCCGTTATACAAAAGCAGTGCTGAATAAAATTGAATACATTTTTTTGATTCAGCAGCTGTGATACCTCACCCTACGATTGCCAGCGCCCAAACACAGACACACACACACACACATTTCCATAATGCTGATGATTCCCGGTGGATTCTATGGGACATACTGCTTCTACTAATTGGCACATCAATAATGCTCTCCAGATATGAGCAATCTTAATGAGCTGCATCTTACACACTCCTGGGCCTCTTTTGTACATACACATGAATTTAAAGGAATAGTTCACCCCAAAAAATTGTATTATTTGCTCACCCTCATGTCATTTCGGACCTATATGCTGATGTTTTTCAGTGGAGCACAAATGTAGAAATATTTTCAAATAATCACACAATAGTGATTCATAGTGACGGTGCCCGTCAAGATCCCAGATTGACCATAAAAATACTATAAAATGCTTTTGTGTTACTGTTCCAGATCTTCAAGTGGCATAAAATAGCATTTTGTGATGAACAGGAAAAAATTTTATCTTAATCTCCTTCTCCAAATAACATTTTTGATGTTCTTTGTCATGTCTTTGCGTATGTCAAGTTCTGAATGATAATTCATAAAAATATACACACAGATTTGGAGCTACATCAGAATAAGCTAGTAATTACAGAATGTTCATTCTGTTCCCTTAAAAACCTGCAACGGCAAACAGCACTGCATGTTCGTTCATTTTCTTTTCCCCTACTTGCAGGAAACCATACATGTTTTTTGTTTGGTTTGTTTTTCTATTGTTTTGTAAACTGATCAGTCAAAAAAGTTTTGTTTTGTAAAGTGGTCAGTCACGTTTTTTTGTTTTGTTTTCATTCAGGTTTTCTTTGTTGCTGATTTGTTTGGTTTTCTGTTGTTTTGCACTTTTGTTGTCAATTACTCAAAATCTTTAATTCAAATCTTTAATCTAATATTTGTTTTGTTTTTTGGTTTGGTTTGGTTTTCTATTGTTTTGTAAAATGGTCAATCAATCAAAACTTTTTGTTTTGTGAAGTGGGCAGACAGTTTTTTTTGTTTGGTTTTCTATTGTTTTGTAAAATGGTCAATCAATCAAAACTTTTTGTTTTGTGAAGTGGGCAGACAGTTTTTTTGTTTGGTTTTATATTGTTTTGTAAACTGGTCAATCAAAAAAACCCGTTTTGTGAAGTGGTCAGTCAGGTTTTTGTTTTGTTTTGATTTGTAAAGTGGTCGTTCAGGTTTTCTTTGTTGTTTGTTGTTTTGTAAACTGGTCAATCACTCTCAAGAAACCTTAAAAAATGTGTTTTGTTTTGTTTGGTTTGGTTTTGTTTTGTCTGATCAATCAAAAATCCTTTGTTTTGTAAAGCAGTCTGTCAGGTTTTTTGTTTTGTTTGGTTTTTTTGTTTGGTTAGGTTTAGTTTTGTCAATAAAAGGAGTTTGTTTTTTTTGTAAAGTGGTCGGTCAGTTTGTTTGTTTGTTTGTTTGTTTGTTTTGGTTTATATTGTTTTATAAACTGGTTGATCAAAAAAATAATTTTTGTGAAGTGTGTGTGTTTGGTTTGGTTTGGTAAACTTGTAAACTTTTTGTTTTATAAAGTGGTCAGCCATTTTTTTGTTTTGTTTTGTGAAATGGTCGTTCAGGTTTTTTGTTTGTTTTGTTTTGTTTTTCTATTGTGTAAACTGGTCAGTCACTCTTAAGAAATCTTTAAAAATATTTTTTGTTTTTTGTTTTGTTTGGTTTGTGAAGCGGTCAGTCAGGTTTTTGGTTTGTTTGTTTTGGTTTTGTTTGTTTAGATTTTCTATTGTTTTGTAAACTGGTCAATCAAAAAAATGTTTTTGTTTTGTTTTGTTTTTTTGTAAAGTGGACAGTCAGGTTTTTTTGTTGTTGTTTTTTTTTTGTTTTATCAGAGATAGTCTTTACAGATATAGACATGTTAGTCTGATGAGATGTTAATCTGTCATTTCAAACATCTTAACCTGACATTTTACCGCAAAGGCACTTACATTTCTATGTATTTATACACACATGCCCTCTGGGTTAGCGTATGTGTTGTAGTCATTTTTAAAAAGGAATCTAATGTTGTAGGTACACATCTCCCCCCTCCACTTTTGATGAAAGAGCATAGGTTCAGAGTGACACCCCTGCCTCAGGAGACCCTACCAAACGCTCTCTGCATCTCTGATGAGGTCAGGCCTCCCTGAGCAGGGTTCCCATCTCATTCCTGATTTTAGAGTTCCTTGATTAACATAAAGGCAGTCCTCTGGAGAGTTGGTGTCCAATAACATTGCCCCCCTCTTTGTTTCCCCTCACTGATTGACACAAGATGGCGGCCCACATTAAATGCCCATCAGCCTCTGCATTAAGTTTGGAAACAGACAAGTCACGGAACAACACGGGGTCAATCCATCCACATAATAAACTAAAAGGCTCAGAGAAACAGGTTTATTTTAATGAAATTGTTGTAGGCAAATAGATTAAATGGAATAAATCTGCATGCTTTAGGCAAGTGCTTGTAATAAATGCTCTGCATTGCTAATAAAACAAAAAAAAAATCTACTGTATGAAATTTTCCATATATTAAATGTTTGGAGGGGGGAAATAACATTAAAATAATAATAATATAGAGTAAGCAGTAGTGCGTATCATCCTGATTATAAACTAAGCAATTATTTCTAACCTTTGAGTGAATTTCTACAGCATGCATACTTGTGCTAAAAAAAAATCAAATTTTTAAAAGATATCTCATTAATATGCAACCAACCCAAGCCGTGCAACACTTGAGTTTTATCTCTGCAATTTTGTCTAGCATCTATTACTCTTGTAGTTTCGCTTATAAAGTTATCACTGCACAAGAGCTGAACTAGTTTGCTGTCAAACCTGTTGTCATATTGGAAATGCCACGTTTCACAGCATCTCTCATTGCCCTTCTGATTTAAAGTTCTAATTAAGAAAGCTTGGAGTGCAAATTAAGCGGAATTAGCTGTCAGCGAATGCACATTTAAATGAGCGATGCTAAGACCCTTCCGGTAAGCATTTAAATGATATAAATTGCAGTTTAAGTGCAGGGCCTAATGTTTGTCTCGAAATTAATGTGACACAAGGCAGCAATGACAATCAAGGCTCTTCTCATACTCATTTGGGCTCGTTTAGAGGCCTTTGTGCCCACACAGCTTTGAGCAAATTAACACAATTGCTGTTTTTTATGAGCAGTCATAAACGGAGGCCCTCCTTTGGCGGCTAATGAAGAGAGAAACAGCTTGTGTTTCACTGTTATGACAGTCAAAGAACAATCATAGCTCCGAAAACAACAACACACTCAGACGCCCCGTAGCACGTAGAGATGAGACTAAACAAAGGAGCAAAGATATCTCATCCTGCTTATGTAAGATGATCTGCTTTGCTCCAGCGGTTCTGTCCTAGAAGCATATGCTTGTAATTTGTGTGTATTATGTCATTTGTGACTGTTGAAAGCACATTTTGACAGATCCCGTTACCCATGCTACTTGGTTACGTTCTCTGAGGAGCTCTCACTGAGTTGTTGGGCATGTGAAAAAAAAAAATAAAAATAACAAATCTATCACAATCTGGGGTGAATTCACTTAGCAGTCATGCCACATGGTATTTTACTCGTATAACTACCTTCAATTTAGCTTATTTACCCACATCTTGATGTAGCTATTTTGGGGTGGTGTGCTCTTTTGGTCTTGTGCCACTGAGTCTGAATGACAGTAGTTTTATCTCTTGTGTGTTTTATAGGCTCTGGAGAGTGAGTTTGTGTCCTGTCAGCTGCATCAGTGGATTGATCTGATATTCGGATACAAGCAGCAGGGACCTGAGGCCGTCAGAGCTCTCAATGTCTTCTACTACCTGACTTATGAAGGAGCAGTCAACCTCAGCTCCATATCTGACCCCATGCTTAGAGAGGTGAGTGTGGTTTTTTCTTTTACACATACACTACCGGTCAAAAGTTTGAAATAATGTTTTACGAAAGAGGTTTTTTAAGCTCACCAAGGCTGCATTTATATGTTCAAAACAGTAATATTGTAAAATGATCTAGTGCAGTTTGAAATAACAGTTTTCTATTTTAATATATTTTAAAATGTAGGTTTTTCATGTGATGGGAAAATGACATTTTCAGCAGCCATCACTCCAGGGCCAGTTGCATAAACTTAGCCTTGATGTTAAGACAGTGTCTTAACTACTAGTCTGACCAACTAACAGTTAACCAAAGGGTAATCTTTCTTATTTTTTGGATTCAACTTGGACTAATTTACATTTTTCTGTAACTGAATTAAAAAAAATTATGACCAGTCTTAAAGAAAAAATGGCTGACTAACTTTTTAAGACTAGTCTAAACCTTTTATGCGACCGGCCCCAGTCTTCAGTGTCACATGATCTTTCAGAAATCATTCTAATATGCTGATTTGGTGCTCAGTTATTACTAAATATTATTGGTGCTCAATTATAAATAATGATTATTATTATTAACAATGTTAAAAACAGCTTAATATTTTAATGTGGAAACAGTGATACTTTTTTCAGGATTCTTTGATGACTAGAAAGTAAAAAAAACAAACAAAAAAAAACATTTATATTTGAAATATAAATATATTTTGGAACATTATGAATGTACATTTTGATCAATTTTATGCACACTTGCTAAATAAAAAAAAGTAATTTAAAATATGATAAAAGAAAACTCTTTTCAGTTGTAATAGTATTTCATTTTTATTGTATTTTTGATCAAATAAGTGCAGTAAGAGATGTCTTTCAAAAACATGAAAAAAAAAAAAAAAAAACCTTAAGTACTTCAAACTGGGCAGGTAGTCAGTGTTGCGAAGTCTGCGGTTTTCCCGTGGAATTGGGCTATTTTAACACTGTTGCTGCCGTTTTTCATGTCCACAGGTTGAAGCGACCCCAATAACATAATATTTAGCCCCTGGAATGCTAATTTTTACTAAAAATATTCTGTAATAAAATATCATGAAAGTAAATTCAAATTTAATAATATCTTATTTACTATTTGATTATTAAATCTCCTGTTTAAAAATTGAAAAATAGACACACCTTAGTCAAAAAGATTTTCTGTCATGCATTTTATTTCGCAGAAATAACAGAAAGATTAGCAGAAATAACTTAATGCAACATATAAATATCGTTCTTGTAAATACTTTCCAGCATTTCAGTACTAGAAATAGAAACCCCTACGGTGTTTGGCAGTGGTCAAAAAGTATTTAAACAGTGCATTTTGGGTCAATTTCGTCTAATAAACTTAGATGAATTCAGATGGTAATTACATTTCAAAGTGACCTTCTAGTTTGCTGAAAAAAGTGGGTATTTTGGCAGGGAATTTTTACAGGGATCATGAGAGAAAAACACCATCAATCTGGATTTGGATGGCAATAAAATCACATAATAACCCCTGTTAATATTGAAAATAGCTTACGTCCCACAAAAGAATCGGCCAAAAGACTTCCAAAAAGTAGGCTTATTGGTTTTATCTGCTATATACTTTTTGGACAAATTCTAAGGGATTGTCAAATGTATCCTTTGCAGAAGAGGAAATAATAGAATGCATTGTAATGACCTCCATAAAAGCCCACACTTATGTTTCATTCAATATTGGAATAAAAAAAAAAAATCTATATAAGATGTTAAGATGCTGCACATCTTGTCAGTAAGCAGAGAAGCAGCACGCTAGGTTTTGGAACAGAGCTTATTGTAAACAGGTTTGAGCTTCAGCAGACACTTACAAAACATTTGTTCAGCTGTTACTGTGAGCCCTGAAGACATACTACAGACTCAATAGGAATCTCTCTTTCGGCGTTTCCTTCTTTCTCTCTCTCTATCCCAAACTCATTTATTATTCATCTCTTTCTCTCTGGGAGCTGCCACACAGAAGCACAAACCAGTTCAAACAGACCTAGCTCACTAACTGCCCCACTGACAGCTACAGATGTCCTTCAAACAGGTCCAGGTACTGCTTTTCCCTTGGGAATGGCATTATCTGATCTGAGATCCAACACACAAATAGTAGGTTTGGGAACCAAAAACAAGTTACTTTCAAATGTACAGTGCCACAGCAAAAAAGCTTTTTTTTTTTCTTCAGCTGTGAAATTGCAGTCTGAATTAATGTGGTATAAAAAGCCCTGTTTAAATCGGCAGCGAGTGTAGAGGACAGTACACATACAGTAGCATCAGTGCTGGCATAAAGAACATTTACCATTCAAGACTGTCTGCTTTACATCATCCCAGACGAGTAGGATGTTGGCGTTACCGAACCTGGCATGGTGGTCTGTAATCCATTATTTAAAGACACTGTTGTTTGGTTGTTCCTTGCATTACTGTCCTGGATATAAGCCTAATAGGACTATGAGCCAGATTGCATCAAACCCTTGATATATAGAGACTTTAGTTAGAGCAGATGGCATATGTAATAGGACACAAATAAAAACATTGATGTAAGAGATGGAAGTACAGCTGTTGCTGTACTACTTTATGCTTTGGTTTTGTCGTTCAAACAGTGAAACATTTTTGCACATATTTCAAGTAGATGTTTTTTTCAGCTAAAAGAGCAACACACAGGTTCACAACACTAAAACGTTCAATGCACTGGACTTTCATCCCTCAGAGATCAATTTAATTCATCAAATTAAAGGAACAGTTCAGCCAAAAATTAAAATTATGTTATTAATTACTCACTGTTCCCAACTTCATTCATCTTCAGAACACAAATTAAGATATTTTTGAGCTTTCTGACCCTCCATAGACAGCAACGCAACTACCACGTTCAAGGCTCAGAAAGGTAGTAAGGACATTGTTAAAATAATCCATGTGACATCAGCGGTTGAACGTTAATTTTTATAAAGCTATGAGAATTTAATAAATAAATAATAACGTACAAACATTTCAGATAAGATTTGGATATTCATTCATCAAATTATGGAAGGTGAACCAAATGCAGGGTAAAAGTGTGTCAGTGAGGTTCACGTTTAGGTCTTGCAACTGTAGCAGCCTATACAAGAACAGTCCAAATGCTAATTTTTGTTACTTTTAATGTATTCAAGAACAGGCTTATATGTGTGTGCATGTTTGTTTGTTTCTTTTTACATATTTAGTACTTACCAAATAGTTTTACTATTAATTATCTTAATTAATAATTTGCATCATTTGTTGAATAAATGAGTCAGTAAATAGAACAGTTGCACAAGGAGAAACTGATCCTAGACCAGCAGATACAGTTTACAGCTTTATCCCAGGACAGCAATTGGAAGCTTCAGGTAGTGAATTAAACAAGTTAACTGTACCTCAGGTTCAACTGTATGCATATATCCACACATCAATTTTACACAACACTACAGCATGTCTCATGCAGGGGTCACACAGTGCCATTCTTTTCCTCCAGTGAAGCCGTTGTGCGGCTGTGAATGTGTGCATTGGGGCAGTCGCTAGTGTCGGAGTGGCTCCAGTCTTCCTGCCCTTCATGCTCAGTGACTAAGGCTGATTAATGACTCGGATCACCTTATTCCCATCTAGGTGTTCTTGCTATCCCTTTATAGCTCTTTCCTTCCTTCACTGCATGCTTCCTTTTCTTTTATCTGTTCATCCTTCTCCACCTAGCCATTCATACTGTCCATACTGTCCGTTCACCCTATCTATTTCTTCATCCCTCTATCTGATGCAGATTCATTGCTTATCTGCTTCAAACATCTCTTCAGTTCAGCCCATTACCCTGCACGCTTCCTGTTTAATAAGAAGAGGTTAAATGGGATTCCTCACGCCTGACTGCCACTCCACCATTCACAGGCCATTAGGAGATCAATAAATTCACATGGCCGTATCTGCAATCAAACTGTAATAAACATGCTTGGAAAAAAATGTTTAACGGGATCTAAGGCATAAGAGAAAAGAGTGAGAGAGAGAATGCATATTAGAACAGCACTGGTGAGAAACACAGGCCTTGAATGTTAAGTATGCATACATTTTTTGTGCAATATATTAGGTCTGCCACCCTTTTATCCAAGTACCTTGAAAACATTATAGTCTCAGCTTCAGCAGTATCCAAAATTAACACATGTAAAAATTTAGCCAGAATCTATAGTATGTAATGTATTAATCTATAATCTAATCTATAATCTAGAATAAATAGATAAATAAGTACATATGCAATAGTGATAACAGTTTTAGCATCATTTACTCACATTCATTAAATTCCAAATCTGTGTGACTAGCTTTCTTAGGTGGAATGCAAAAGAAAAAAAATAAATAAATAGATTTTTTTTTTTTTTTTAAAGAGCTTTCAGGCTTTAGAATACTTACAAAAAACGTAAAGCTATAATATGTGTGCTATCCCATATTTATTGAAGCTAGATTACAGCTGTGTATGATGAACAGAGTGAAATTTAATTCATTATTTCATGAAAATCTTCCCTTACAGTTGGCTTTTAACAGTTGCTTTTAGATGATTGCATCCCATTACCGGGTCAGAAATGAACTTTTCCATTAAGGGGCAATATTTGCCCACTGGAATTGATATCTAGGAGTATTTTTTACATTTGTGAGGGCAATTTTTGTAATCATCTTATTATTATAAAAACCAAATGTTGTCAAATGCATAAATTACTGTAATCAACGTTTCAAATTGTTGTCAATAACAATGCTGTTTAAAATTGTTTAAAAATCTGAATTATTCTAAAACTGTTTAAAAATCTAAATTATATGTGTAAAAACAGGAGCTCATAGGGCTGCAATATTGTGACAAAATCATTATTGTAGATTATTGTTCTTTATATTGTAATAAGATTTTTAATATCAATATAGAAAAAAAATATAAAATATTTTTGTTTTCATTTTAGGCATGTCACATTCTGGCTTCATAGACAAACATATTGGCCCATGACATTAGCCAAATTTAGCACAAGTTATGCAAAGCTCCCGTTATATCACTGATGGTATGAAATTAATTTTAATTTACATCGTATCTGCTATGTGAGGGAATTTGTGAGTGTGCGCACTCATCAGCAGCTCTGGAGTTTTCAGTGCTGACTAATTT
Organism: Labeo calbasu; assembly: GCA_019740295.1. Taxonomy (NCBI): domain Eukaryota; kingdom Metazoa; phylum Chordata; class Actinopteri; order Cypriniformes; family Cyprinidae; genus Labeo; species Labeo calbasu. The sequence continues at coordinate 28,200 of JAHKKF010518466.1, forward strand.
TAGCGCCTCTGATTGGCCAGTGCATTCCTAAATTCAACAGAAACGTGTTTGATTGGTTAAAAGGCTCAACGCTGCACAAAACCATGTGTAAAAGCAATCTGATGCAGTATCCAAATGCAATTCTGCAAATTGACATTTTTCATTCATTTTCACTTTTAATTTTAATGACAACAGCCGTAATATGTTGTTTAATTGTGCAGGGGGGTTTTTGTTTTTGTTTTTTTACCACTTTGTCTTGAATTTATGAGGCATTTTTGTTAATTTTTGTGGCATTTATGTCACAAGCCCTCGTTAATATCCAACCCTTTCCCATTGTTGCCTTGTGAAATTGCTTTAGAAATCAAACAGGCCAGTTCTTGAATGAATTGCTCAACAGATTCATTGAGATATCATTCAAAAGAACAGTTTGCTCACAAATTAAACATTGCTACATCTGAGCTTATGTTTATAAGATTTCCAGCATATAATGAATTAAAAGTGAAAAATTCACCTTTTGTGTTCTGTGGAAATCAGTCAATCATTGAAATTACATGAATTTCCATTATCGCAAGTTCTTTCATGTACAAAGTTCAGGTACGAGTTTATGAGCAGGCGATTAGGATGACACAAATGAGTACAAAGAGAGCAAAATGTTAGATTATTTACAGTACGATCCCTCAAGTTTTGCTTGTAGCAAAGAACTACTGGTATGTAAAAGTGTTTCGAGTCAAAACAGGATTGAACCTTCACAAAGCTCTGCCCCCTTAGTTACTGTTATAAAACAACGTCTCAGCATTCAGATGTTGTCTTTTTTTTTATTAAATTCAAACAATAAATACTTTTTGTTTTGTATTTGTTTTGTATAAATTCTATTTGTTTGTTTTGTGGCTTTAATGTGTTGTGACAGATCGCTGTAGTGCCTCAGTTCAAACAACACATGAACCGATCATTTCTTCCTCTCTAATAGTTATAGCACAAAATAAACATGAATGAACATTATAAGGTATCTTGTTTCAACCGCTAAAAAATGTCAGTACACACAATTTTTCAAGTTCAAGTCCACCAACATTAATCTACTCTCGTCTCTGATTTGTTTGTCGGACAGAATGTACAGATTTGTCATTATAATTGGTCAGATCACCTGTCAGTCAAAGGGTCAATTACGGTGAATGTAGATCTGAAGTGATGTAAAAGTCATGAATTCTGATATGACTGTTCTGAGGTCACATTGCAGAAAGCCGGACTTGTAGTTTTTGGAGGCATTCATATGGAAGTGGCCCAAATCAGAACTGAAAAAAAATTAGATTCCGTTTGGTTTTTACTGTTTACACAGTTGTGTAAGGGAAAAAAACATCAAAATAATCACATTACCATAATGACCATATATATTTCATATATGTAACCCTGGACAATAAAACCAGTCATAAGGGACAGTTTTGAAATTTGAATAAATATGACTTTATTGATGTATGGTTTGTTAGGATAGGACAATATTTGGCATACAACTATTACAACTAGATACAACAATTTGAATATCTGGAGTCTGAGGGTGCAAAAAAAAAATATTGAGAAAATCACCTTTAAAGTTGTCCAAATGAAATTCTTAGCAATGCATATTGCTAATCAAAAATTATATTTTGATACATTTACAGTAGGACATTTACAAAATATCTTAATGGAACATGATCTTTACTTAATATACTAATGATTTTTGGCATAAAAGAAAAATCGATAATTTTGACCCATACAGTGTATTTTTGGCTATTGCTATGAATATACCTGTGCTACTTAAGTTTCACGGCCACAAAAAAAACATATATTTTCTCAATTCAGTCACTATAGGAATATACCTTACTGTGCGTCACGGCCCGGTTTGTAGAGTTAAATTAGAAAAAATAAACAAGTAGGGTGTAGTTTAGCGTGGCTCTTAGAACAGCATGTATGTTTGTCTGGAAACAGCAGGTATGGCACCGGCTCTGGATCTTCTCAGATGGGGTTGTGTGGAAACCAACTCCTGAGTTCTGGTTCTAGTTTTAGTTTTGCATCTTGCATATCAGGCCTGGTTTGGGAAGGACTGGAATTTGTCAGTCTGAGCAGCTGAGTTTAGGTTTTTGATGGCAAGCCGTGTGTGTGTAATTGCGAGTCTATGTATGTAGACCCCAGTGTGCACACGTGTGTGTGCGTGTAGAGTGTGAGGCGTGTGGAATGTCTCACGGCAGATTAGGGTCACTCAGGAGACTGGGCCATGTTTACTCAGACGATGATTACTTCCTGTCTTTGCCCTGCCACCACAAAAAAGAACATGACAGGCACAAAGGGTTCCCTTTGCACATGAAATAACCACGCACACACATACACACAGTCCTTTTCCTCCAATCAAGCCTACTTTTACTCAAGTCCGATACTATCTGACCTTTAAAAGGCTTACGTTTAAAAAGAAACCCTTCCCCCAAAACCTCTTCTAAGTGTTCATAGGGACCTCATTATGCAAAATAAGAAAATTTGGTCACAGCTTGTTGTACATCTAAATTGCCTTGTCAAGGGTTAGAGTAAATCAGGTGACTCATGGACCATGACTGTGTGTGTATGTGTGTGTGTGCATACATACGGGGTATTTCCATCATTTAAATGTGTAGAATGTAAAGAGACCTCATCAGATACGCACTAGTGCTTCTAAAGAGATTGGCCCCTCTAGCATGGCTAGCACCCATATAACCTTCTCTCCTCATTGGCTGGACGCTCTGACCTGAGAACTGCCTCATTCTACTGTGGTAGTAAATGTCAGGAGAAGATTTAATGAGGATGGGTCAGGTGCCTGGGCAAGACGCATCCACATATTAGCTTAAACAAAGCGTCCCAATGTGACACGCTCGACCTTCATCATGTTGGCGATACCAACTCCTATCCCACATTGCGGAGTCACTTTAGTTAACTGGAGACAGCATGACATGAAACAAGAAAATCCTAAAGGAGAAGTCCACTTCCAGAACAAAAATGTATAGGTAGTATACTTACCCCTTTGTCATCCAAGATGTTCATGTCTTTCTTTCTTCAGTCGTAAAGAAATTTAGGATTTTTCTCCATATAGTGGATTTCTATGGTGTCTCGAGTTTGAGCTTTAACGATCCCAGCTGAGGAAGAAGGGTCTTAACTATAGAAACAATCTGTTATTTTCAAAAAAAATAATACAATTTATGTACTTTTTAATGTCAAACGCTC
>JAHKKF010518467.1:0-16556 GCA_019740295.1 Labeo calbasu
TCTCATTCACAAGAAAACATTAGTTTGAATGTCCGCTGAGGAAAGCGATATCTTTGTCGTACTATCCTTTCATCTGTTAAGGGTGATTTCCGACATACAGCATTCATTTTACGTAAAATATAACATGCCCTCAGCCAAAACTATTTGCTCTGGAACAAATAATAGATTAATGAGACCAAAGACTGCCCATTAGGTTTACCCAGAATTAATTGTATCTTGTGTTAAACCACTATAGAGACATCAGAGCCACGGCAGATTCCAGAAAATCTGGCCGAGGTAAGGCCGCTCTCGGTGGGATCATGAGCGTTGAACGTCTGCAGACACCCTGGAGCTCCTAAACATCTCTGAAAACATTGAAGCAAATTTTCAAATAGATTTGATCTTTATTAACAAACCACATATTTTAAGTCTAAACAAGTACATACCTCCCTTAAAAAAACTCTTAAAACGACATTCTGGTGACACAAACACTATTATTTTTTTATTTATATAGTGGATTTGGGTATCCGCCATGACACTCGTTGTGAGTAATACCGCAAACGGAGAAATACAAACAGTGAAACAGTTGGAGTTCTGAGATCAATAGAATAAAGCAATTAAATCTGAGGACCAAAAGAACTCATAAATAAATGAATAAATATATAGAAAGGAATTATGTAAGGCAAATTCAAATGTGTATTGTCTGCATGAGCACCACTGTAGTGCACTTAACGTTAAGCCACAGATTTTCAACATTTTATGTTCGACTTTTTTTGCACATTTTTACATCACCTGCTTCTTTCATTGTTTCATTGAATCGTCTCACTTTCTTAAAGACCTTCTCTCGTCTGTTAATGAACGCACACCTTTTGTTGAGCTGAAAACCCAGAGAACTTCATGTTTCACACCAGCAATGAAACCACACCGTGCTTTTCACCGCCACCGAAATGATGCACAATATAAGAGCTCGCCGTAATAAAGTCAATTAATTGGCGCCTGTGGCTATAACATGGACATTGTGTATAGATGGAGATATTTAATTTAGGCCAACAGTCCCTGTGTTTGTTCCATGGGGATCGAGGGACAGTGGTGCGTCCCGAATGAATCAAGCAGTAAATGAGGAGCAGAAAAATAGGTAATTATGTTAATCTCACAAATGAATGAGACGCTGACCTCTCGCATTAATTGATTTTATGCGCCTGAATCGTATTTATCTCTCTTTTGATATATTTTTCCATTAACATTTCTGATGTAATTAAAGAGGTTTTATTTTGAAGGAAATTAGCCCTGGATGCCGGCGACCATTAAAGGAAGAGAGTCACTTTTATGCCGCGTTAACGAGACAGCGGCGTGTTGGCGGCGTTTTAGCTGCGCTACGCTTGCCCGCACAAAGACCTTAAAGCTTAAATAGCCCCTATTCTTTAACCTTAATCACCGTGTTGGCTTGCCAGATACTCTGCCTGACCGCGTACGCGCGTCCCTTCGTGAGCAGCCCGTGTGTGCTTGCGCCCTTTCCGGGTTCTCATTTTTGCACCTAATCAGCAAAAAATTAAACTCGTTGTGGGCTTTGCTCCATATTAAATGGGTGATTATTGGTAATAAATACTTTTTTTAATACTCACTTATTACATAGGCAGTTTTCTTGCTCAGTTAATGAGTGTAATTTGATTTGCTTGAGAGATTACAGTCCTCTCAGAATTAATGCGGCAATCCCGTCCCCTGGATTTAAAGACATCTCGGATTCTTCACAGGTCGTGTGCTTCTGCGAGCCTTCCTCTCTCACATAGCAGCTAATGGAGTTGAACAGCAGTCTGTCACTTCACTATATAGCCCATGTGCCCTTGGTTCCTGCCGAGCTTGTTGTTTAGTGGCTTCTCTGTCGTGTAAGTTTTAAATTGGGTTTACCAAACTGATTCAAGTGAATGTTCGCTGTTTAAAGGTCGAGGGAGATCTGTAAGCTGAGTGAGCATGTAGACCAAATGAGGGTGCGCAGCGCGGTCTTAATCGCACACAATCAAACCACAAACGTTACTTCAAGTCCTCAGAGGGGTGGCACAAATTTCTGTCTTAATCTGACAGTTTCATATTTTTATCACACGTCTGCTGTAACGCTTTCAGTCGCTACATAACTCGTCTTCAGCTCCAAAGGTGTGATTGTGGAGGGAGTTTTGATGTTGACCTGATGCTGACAAGCTTTTTTCAATGTTTACTCACATAAGCATTACGAGACACTTCCAGTAATGTCATTGAAAACATGCAGAATGACTGAAAAAGTCATTGATGGGAATAATCTGTTGCTCAGATGCATTAACTGACTTTTCAGGCGTGGCTCCTCTATAGTTCCGGAAGATCTCAACATTGTCTCAAACTTTTGCTTTGATTTTCTAGATACTATAACCTGAATTAGTTTTAAAAGATTTGAATGTACACTATTGTTCAAAAGCCTGCCCTCAGTAAGTCATATATACTGTTGAAGTCAAAAGTTTATTTTACCAAAATAAGAGGGATCATACAAAATACAAAATACAAAAATCATACAAAATTTTTTTTATTTAGCGCTGACCTAAATAATAATATGATGTTTACAGAGAAAATAATAGTTGAATTTATAAAAATGACTTCATTCACAATGACCCCCAACAAAATCTTTGGTTTTTCAGCATTTTTATGTATTTGAACCCTTTCCAGCAGTGACTGTATGATTTTGAGATCCATCTTTTCAGACTGAGGACAACTGAGGGACTCATATGCAACTATTACAGAAGGTTAAAACTCTCACTTATGCTTCAGAAGGAAAAACGATGCATGAAAACTTTCAGAATTTAAAGATCAGGGTAAATGTAACAAATTTTGTCTCCTGGAAAACATGTAAGTATCTTCTAAAACTTCTGAAGGGCAGTACAAATTGTATGTATATATGGTATTTAGGCAAAATAAGAAAAATGTACACCTTCATTCTGTTTGAAAGTTTTCACCCCCCGGCTCTTAATGCATTGTTTTTCCTTCTGAAGCATCAGTGAGCGTTTGAACCTTTTCTGATAGTTGCATATGAGTGCAAAAAACAAACAAGCACTTGAAAAACAAGCACCACAGCTTTCAACATTGATGTTAATAATAAGAAATGTTTCTTGTGCAGCAAATCAGCATATTTGAATGATTTCTTAAGGATCTTGTGACACTAAAGTCTTACTAAAGAGTGATGAGTGCTGAAAATTCAGCTTTGCCATCAAAGGAATAAATTACATACTAAAATGGTATTATTGTTTTATTATTATTTTGTGTATTATAGTCTATTAAAAATGTATTAAAAATCTTACCGACCTTAAACCTTTGAACGGTGTTAATGAAATATAAATATTACTCATCAAATTGCAAGAGACAATTGTCTTAGCTGTGCATATTCATGTGAATTTCATAATTTAGTGTTTACTGTGTCAACAACTGTCTCATTTGCATCTGTTCTGAGAAATTTTTAGAGAAACACCTGAGAATAAAACATAACAGTAGACTCCATTAAAGGGATGGTTCAGCCAAAAATGACAATTTTGTAACTAATTACTGACCCTCATGTCGTTCCAAACCTGTAAGACCTTTGTTCATCTTCAGAACACAAATAAAGATATTTTTGATGAAATCCGAGAACTTTCTGACCCTGCATAGACAGAAATGGTAATGTCAATGCAGGGTCAGAAAGCTCTCGGTGAGTAATTAAGGACAGAATTTCATTTTTGGGTCAACTATCCCTTCAGTACTCTCCCTGAAAAAAATCTTCCTGAATACCACAAAAAATGTTTTTCCTTTTCATCTGAGAAATGTCTCTTTTTATTGTAATTTCTTACTTTTTTAGACAATTCGGCAGTCCATCCCAATGCAGTGGATGCCTTCAGCATCTCTTTTTTTATGACAAAAGCAATCTCATTCTTTTCCCTCCCTTCTCTCCCTCTCTCTCTCTCTGGGATAACATTACCCAAGTTGGAATGACTTGAGCCGAGTCTGTAATTCCCATGAAGCTGCTCTCTCTCTCAGCAACTCAATCCCAGACCGTGGCCAATCGCACTGTGATATATCAAGAGCTTTCTCTCCGGGCTCACTGCCTAATGACACCAGGAGCTGACCCTTTGTGTCTTCTTCAACCAAGAGCAACACACACACACATTGATAAAGCTGTCTTCAGGTGAGATGAGTCTATGAAAACGATACCGCAGAGATTTCGCAGAGGGCCTTGTGAATTACCATGCCTGTGTGTATCTTTGTCGGTTACAGAAATCGGCCTTTTGGACAGATAAGTCATGTGAACTGTGCTCTTAGGTGTTTGTACTTGATTCTAAGTTGGACATCCAGTGGGAAATGATCTAAAGTGAACCCTTTCATTCATATTAGTAGGACATTTGTTATTTTAATTTTGACCTTTTTTCTTATTTGAGTGTTTGCTTGGAATTGTGCATGTGCAACTTTCGGTCCATTGGGAATTAACTGGATTATGAAAAGTGATCTGTAAAATTATAATTGACAATAGCTGAAAAGGAAAGTGATTTGCTACATTTTCATGAAAGACTATGAAGATAAATATTTGTTTGAATAACAGCCAGTCATTCACAATAGGATTTGATTCCAATTTGAATTTGTTGTTGTTTGACTTCCTGTGCACTTGGTTTGAAATCTGGCCAACTAGTCCATGCTCGTGTCCATTCTTGTGAACAATGCTTATTTTACCTCAAATTAGTCAATGCATTTGCTTGCAGAATCCCTTTATTAGAGAGATTTGCAGCTTTTTCTAACAGCAACCCACGGCTTTCGCTTTGACTTGCTACTGTAATAACAATGAGAAAGACCGTCCTTGATATAAACCCCAAACCCATTTTGATTCGAAATCATGACAAAAATCAAGGTTTGAAAATGTAATACTAATTTGAGTCAGCCATCGCTATGTTTGCAAGCACCTCTCGCACCCCCTTGTTTTTCGTCTCTCACCATACAATCTGATGCAACATCTTGAGCATAAATGCAAGAACAGAAAAGAATAAGTTCCTATATTCCACATTCTCTCTCAATCCCCAGTGCTGTTGGCATGTTCTGACCGTTTTCAATGTTGACAAATGGATTACCAGAGAAAGCAGTGGCAGGTTTACCTGAGCATTACATCCTCAAGGAGAAAAGTGAAGTCAGATGGCATTGTGTATGTGTTTGTTTGTGATAGAAATGTAACCTCAGGCTGCTTCTCAAGTTCCCTCACATCACTCTTCTGAGCCTTCCCAGCAGTGTTGTTTAAAAAAAAAAAAAAAAATCAACATTTCTTTTTTTAACTTGATGCACTAAAATAATTAACATCAAAAAGAAAAAAAAGGCAAAAACATACAACAAACTTACTAATAATTAAACTAAAATTAAAATGAATTTGAAAAGTATAAGAATAAAAACTTCACCACTAAATAAAAAATGTAAAAAAGTGAATTGCAGTTTTTTCTCACGATTCTGACTTTTCTCGCAGTTGCGAGGTTACATAATCGCGATTCATATTTTTTTTCTCAGAATTGCGTGATACAAACTCGCAGACCTGTTTTTTTTCTCAGAATTGTGAGATACAAAAAATTGCTAGTTTATATTCCGCAATTGACTTATTTCTCAGAATTGTGAGTCTATATCTTGCAATTCTGACTTCAAAAAGTCAAAATTGTGAGATTAAAAAAAGTCACAATAGCCTTTTTAAAAAAAATTTTGTTCAGTAACGGGCTTCCATAGAAAACAGAGTAATGTGTAGTATTATTATTATTATATCAGTGAAATATGTAATCTTTAAAAAAAAAAAAAAAAAACAGTCCTGTAAGTTCTGGCAACCACAGCTGCATTTTTTTTCCCACAGGGTTTTTTTGTGTGTGAGTATTTTTTATAGTGTGATATTTAATTGTGCTTTTTAATATTTCCTGTTTTTAAATATTTATTTCTCCTGTTGTTACATTTAGACCTTTGTCATCTTTTAACATTCAAAGTTAATCTTTAAAAATGTTAAATGTAAATTTTCTATATTTTTCTTTTCTTTTCTTTTAAATATATTAATATGTAGTGAAAATTAAACTGGAAATGGTAATTAGAAGTCCAGGCTCTATTCAATCTGTTGTTCCATCTTTTACGGTTTCTGGACGTTTTCTTTCCCATTCATACCGAATGAAATGAGCCACTGAGCTGCAGTGCTTGTGCAGGCGCTGTGTGTTTGAATCTGACTTATATCATTTCCTGTCCTACCCATCGTTTCCTGCCCTGCCTTTATGTCTTAGTCAATGGTGGCAGTGCCACACAGACACCTCCTCACTAAAACGGTGGCATCATCATTTCTTGCTTTCAGCCAATAAAGCTGATTACTCTAGTACCGTACTGCACTCTTAACGGCACATATTTCTATGTGGCAGGTTCCCCACGCCTCTCATTTCTTTCTCATTTTTTTTCTACTTGTGGTTAATTCGTCTATTCTTATGAGTCATTTAGTTCTTTAATTACCGTTAGCAGCAGATGCACAATGGAGTATTAATGTGAGTGGGTTTTACGGCCACTCCATCACCACGAGCCTGTGAAGTCTAAAGGCATAATTGACGTGGAAGAGAGCTCGGAGACGGGGAGACAATATTTTGCAGATGGCTTTTCTTGTATGCTAGAAGGATGTTTATGCGTTTACATCACACTAAAGGGGCAATAAACACAATCGTAATTCAATAACTGTCTTGATAGACGGAATCTGGCGTCGGGTGCTGGATTGAGGTGTGTAGTAAATGACGAGGGGAATTGAAATGAAATGATAGGGAGCGTGTGTGTGTATGTGACTGTTTTAGTGCGTGCTTGTGCTTTTGTGGGTTACGGATGAATCAAGATGGTCAAATAGTCACCCAATAACCAACTAATTGGTTAGTGAGGTCATTGGTTAGTGAGCTTTCAGCTTTAATATTAGTGGTAACATTAGCGCTATGTGGTAGCATATCAGTTATTGACTGATAGTAGATTTTTCTATATAATTGTTTAGAATTTTATTGGTAAAAATGCAATGGTAAATAATTGTGAATTGGTTAACAGCAAGTTCCCTTACTGTATATGGTCAAATATTATAATAGATTTAATGGGAAATTTTAAGCAATTTTACAGCAAAATACTGATAAATGTACAGTTTTCAGAAGTAAAAATAAGCTGTTATTCCCACAATTCCTTGCATGAGACTTTACATTTGATGGTATTTTGATTCATTTTTGTTATTAATTTAATTAAGCGATTAATGTTAATTCCATTAGTTTAGTGTTGTGTGGTACCGTTATGGCGTTTGTGTCTTTTTTGCCACTTGTATTATTATTGTAGTTTTCAGTATATTGTATAGATAAAAATAATATAATCATCATATACAGTTAATGAAATATACATTTTTTTAAATGTCTATTTCTGTAAAACCTAAAATGTTGCTACCCTATTTTAAGTTTAATATTCTTTTTTTACATGTTGATTTCTCCTGTTTTTATTTTACTGTATTTTAATTTATTTTATTTAATTTATTTTATTTAAGTTTTGTATTTAATTGTATTTTTATTTTACTTTATTTCAAATTTTTATTTAATTTTATTTTACTTGATTATGTTTTACTGTATTTTATGTTACTTCAATTTATTATATTTTATTATTTTGGTTTACTTTGTTTTATTTTACCTTATTTCATTTTACTTTTTTATTTTATTTTACTTTTATTGTTTTATTTTATTTTACTTTGTTTTGTTTTATTTTGCTTAATTTTATTTCATTTTATTTTATTTTGTTATGTTTTGACCCTAGCAGCCCTTTGCAGTCGTCTGGGCATTTCTGAACCCCAGTTCGAAAACCCCTGGTTCAAACAACCCATCACCTAGTCTATTATGAAAATATGTCCATCATTTTGGACATCCCTGCTTTTGTATATGCGTCTTCATTAAAGCCATGGAGAAAACAAGCCGGCATTCACGCACAAATCTCCGCATACATCACCTGGTGTGTGTTTGTGTATGTCTCCGTATGTCCGGCTCTATGAATGGAGCCCCTCTCTTGCCATCTGTTGTTAAGCTGCTCCTGAGGCGGAGCTTCGGAATCCAAACAAACTGCAAACTGAGGCTGTCAGAGCCGCATAGCTGAGACGACCCCCAGGCCCGGGGTCACACATCCGTACCAGGCTCCACACAGCGCCCTGTTTACTCTCCCTATACCCCCTTCATCATCATCTCTCTCTCTTTTTTTTTCTCTCCATTGCTCTCATCCATCCATCAACAGCCATGCACCCCCACCTCCCGCCAACCACATGGAAACAAATGCACAAACACACACATGCAAACACTCACCCTTCATACCTTCTCATGCACTCTCTCGCTCGCTTTTCATTATACTTGCCAAACGAAACGTTTGTCAACTCCAAACTGATTGCAACAGCTTTTTTTGCTTAAATTTGAAGACAATGCTTATCTACTGCAATCATTCGCCGAGTCTTACGTGGTTTGAGCACGGCAATTTGAAATGTTTAGTGTTGTCATTAATATTAATAGATTGGTAGAAAAGTGCAGCCATGGGAGGGAGTAGTAATGGTTTGAAGTGGGTATATAACATTGATTTATTTATGTATTCTACATGAATTAGTTTAGAAATCTAAACAGCAAGCGTGTTTCCAAGAGGCCGTGATTCTACGAGCGCCTGTTTTCCATGTGAAGAGGCTTTTTGGAAATTACATCAATTAGATACTTAACAGGAAGCTGACCGGCCCTCTTTTGCATTGCAGATAAATGTCCAATCTAGAAAACGAACAAAAGAAGGCAGAATTAGCAAGAGAAAGAGAAACTCAATTAATATAAACAGTCCTGATCGTCGCTACTTACAGTCTCATGCCAGTGAAGGAGCATTCCTGAAAAGTATGAATTTTAATGAGGTGACACTGACAGTGAATGGAGTTCACTAACACTGTTAGCTTTTTAATGTATTTTTAGTAAGGAATTAAAGGAATAGTGCACTGCAGTGTGTAATTAAAGATTCACGTTGTGTTTCGTCAGTGGCATTTTAGCTTCTGTTTTCATTTTCTGATGGATATATATACGTAGTTAACGCCCAGCGTTGCACAGCATTTATGCTGCCTCTAAGAAACTTGATAATAATAAGAAATGTCTCCGCAAATCAGCGTATTACAATGATTTCTGAAGGATCATGTGACACTGAACACTGGAATAATGGCTGCTGAAAATTCAGCTTTGCATCACAGAAATAAATTACAATTTTAAATGTTTTAGAATAGAAAAGAGCTATTTTGTTTGATTATTTATTGTATTTATTTATTTATTTATTTTTGCTGTACTGTTTCTTTAAGGATCAATCTCACAGCCTACTTTAGAATTCTGATCTAGAAGGAGACAGAGATGGATTGGGACAGAATAAAAATAAGCGATCGAGAAAAGCAGGAGTGGTGTAGTCCGATGTATTTCCCCTTAAACTTTCTCATAAAACCTTGACAACTTTTAAACCTTCCCAGGAAGCCCTTAGGACCATCCTGCCAAAAAAAAGTCAATCTAATAACTGTGACATTTAAGAAAAAGCCCTCCAGCTCTGTGGAGTACAAGAAGATGTGTTCAGTCCACGACAGTGCTACGCACTAACCTATTAGCAGTCTTTTCTCTGGGTCATGTCTGAGGACCCCTGATCTCCAGACCTCTTAACGCTGTGTAAACAGCCCTTTCTACTTCACAATGGCCGCTGGGATACAGTTTCACCTGTACGCACATCTCCCGCCAATTAAAGGCTAGATTAATCTGAGCCATTTCACATTCAAGGTCTTTCCTGCCACGGCGAGGGCACGGTGGTGAATGGGAAGACGGATAGAGGAACTGTTATAGAAGACCCTATACAAATAAGCACCGTCTCATTTCTCATAGTCAGGCCTCCCTGCAGATGCACACAAAACCAGACCCTCAGAGGTTAACACCAGCTATTGTCTTTACATCTGTCCTGCATTTACTGTCTCATCAAATTTTTCATTTCACTGGACTACACTATATTTTTTCCCCTGCTCACCAGCATTTAACAGGTCATTTTTCTTTTGAGGTATTTGTTATTTTGCTAATCTCTGGGGTTAGCAGGCACTTTTATCAGTTAACAGCTTTAAAGTAAGGCAGTGAAACTGTCTTAGAAAGTCTGTGTCTGCCTCACTTATGCAATATGGTTTTAAATTTATTTTTCTGTTGGTATTGCCAGGCCAAGATGAAATACGATGACTTTTTCTGCATTTTTGGTGATTTTGTATAAACCTGGGTAGGAAAGATGCGGCATTGACTCGCTGACTTCGTTCCACGTTGACAACTTTTCTATTTAGCAGGTCATGTTGCCACTACATGGTGCAAGTTGTCTCAGTGGAACCTGCCATTAAAAAGCCTGTTTCAGCTACATTTAAACTAGGGATGTAATGATACTATCAAAATCATTAGCAAAAATTATCATGGTCACGTGACGATATGAAACGACATAGGTCTTTCAGGCAAAAAGTGTAGATTTTTTAAAATATTCTAACATAAAAGGTCTTTAAAGTTTGTTTTGGGGCAGTATGCTTTGGCACAGTATTTGTCAAACGAACAAAAACCGAAAGCACAATATGTTTTAATCCCTTCACCAAGTCTGTTTTTTGCTGCGCGTTTTAAAGCGAAACAAGCACTTTGTTCAGGCAATCAGCTCATGATCCAATGTTTTCCGTGCCTCAGAACAACTCAGTTCACAGTGAATGCAGTGAACTTGTTTATTGCATATGCTGTGTATTTAGCACACATTTGGGAACATAATGACCACCAGTTATGCTTTATTTTCATGGCAGATGATTACAGTGTTTTACTAGATTTGTAGTGAGACATTTTTGTAAGTCTGTTTTCACTGAAGCAGGTACAAGTCAATTCACTGACTTTTTTCTTTAAGTTTTCTTAGGAACATGGCTTGGGGCTCTTAATTTTGAACTCTCAAAGTGCATTAGATAGAAGAATTGTTTAAAATGTACAAAATGTTCTTTTTTTTTTTTTTTAAATATTGCAATAAATATCGTATCGTGGACTTTATATCGCGATCGTGAAATTTTGATATTGTTACATTCCTAATTTAAACACTAATACAATTATGAAACCAATTTGTGTAACAGTATAAATGTGAACAATTTTCATTTCTTTCTTTATTTAAGGATTTTATTGTTATTATTATTATTTGATTTATCCAACAGATATGACAAAGCATGTTCCTTTTTTTTGAAGTTTGGAGGTTTTTGTTTAGTTTTAGTTTTACTGTAAAACCAATTTGTCATAGATATTTAAAACTAGCATACATTAACTATTGCTAGAGATAACAAATTTTTGTACAATTTAGTATGCATTTTTGTATAATTGTATTGATATATACACTGCAAAAAATGAGTATTTTTCTCTCTGAAAAAAGTAACATATTTGCACATTTTTTTTTCTAAAAGTGCATTTCTAAAACAATTTAAAACGATCAATTTACTTAAAAAGTAAAACTACTTCTCAAGGCCTCTTTTCAAGATATTGAAGGATTAGTTCACTCCTGAATTAAAATTTCCTCATAATTTACTCACCCCCATTTCATCCAAAGATAAATAAAGGGTTTTGAGAAAAACATTCCAGGATTTTTCTCCATGTAATGTGGGTGTGTATATATATGTATATATATATATATATATNCTTAAAAAGTAAAACTACTTCTCAAGGCCTCTTTTCAAGATATTGAAGGATTAGTTCACTCCTGAATTAAAATTTCCTCATAATTTACTCACCCCCATGTCATCCAAAGATAAATAAAGGGTTTTGAGAAAAACATTCCAGGATTTTTCTCCATGTAATGTGTGTGTGTATATATATGTATATATATATATATATATATATATATATATATATATATATATATATACACAAACGTCTAAATTGCAGTTTTACTGAAGCTTCAAAGGGCTTGACACAATCCCAGCTGAGGAATAAGGAAGCGAAACGATCTGTCTTTTTTTTGTTTTGTTTTATTTTTTGGGTTTTTTTTTTTAGTGTAAACTTTCTGACCACAAATGTTCATCTTGCATTAGTTCTGCGATGCGCATCTACGACTTTACATAATCACATTGGAAAGGTGACACCTGGTTAATTCTTCATCTGTGTACTCTAGTTCAAAAAGGCGGGGTAGGTCGAAAAACTCCATCTCATTTTCTCATCCAACTTCAAAATTGTTCAACATCGTTGTTTTATCTTTTTTGTAAAGGACTTTCTTTGCACATTCACTTTGTAAACAGTGGGTCGGTACTTCCGCCTGCATCACGTGACCTTTCCAACAAGCATTTGTGGTTAACAAGTATATACATTTTTATTTTTTATAGAAAATGACCAATCATTTGCAAGATAAGATGCTTATTCATTGGATGGGACCGTGTAGAGCCCTTTGAAGCTGCATTGAAACTGCAGTTTGGGCCTCAACCCGCTGATCCCCATTGAAGTCCACTATATGGAGAAAAAAAATTTTGCAACAACTTCAACATGTGACAACTAGTCTACAGTGTCTGTGACATACAAGACCTTTCTCTATCCCTTTCCATTTCTTTCAGGGTAAAGTGAATCCATATATTGGGATTTGTGTGGCAAGTGAAGCCGGGCTTACACAGCGGGAACCCCCAAAGCCTGTACATAATCCACACGTGCAAGTGACACATAAAGACGCAATCTGTATCATTGGAATGTGCCCCTCGTACACGAGTGCTGGTTTAGATATTGATAATGTCCCGTAACCAGATGAATATGCTGTGAGCATAGGGAATGACAACCAGAAAAAATAGCGTTGTCACTGTCAGCGATTACGCAGGGGGCCTTGTTGGGTTCTCAAGAGTTGTTTTCTAATCACAAACACCTGGAGGGGTTATCGCGTGTGTTTGTGCGTGCGCGCGTCGGCGGAGCCATGGCATCAAATAATCCTAACGAGGAATTTTAATGAAGGACTCGGAAGACATCAGATGTCCGGCGCTCGACGAGTCGCATGAGTCACTTTCAAGCGGCGTTACGGCGTTAGAATGAAAAGGACTAGACAGCCACCGCTGACCTTTTCTTTTGCATTAAGTGATTTTAATGAACGTGTTTTCTTCTGTTTTTTTTTTTTTTTTTTTGTCCCCGTCGTATCCGCTATCATCAATATGTATTTTGGCTGATTAGCATCAAGCGTTGCCCATAGCGAGGCACGTTTGTGCTCCTTCAGCAGCTCAGTCATCTGTTAGCATTATCTGTCTTTGAACCATTTTTGTATCCGATCAGTTCCACCTAATACGTCTCTTGATTCGCTATTGTAGCGCCCAGACAGCACGTTGTTCTCCTCACTTTAAACGCGCCTTCAGATGCCTGGCCTGTCATCGTCTGGCAGTTTATCGTGCTCGTGTCTGGAGCTGCTTTTAGCCTAGCGCGTCTATCAAACCCCCGCTACCTTTGAATGCCAGATCAAAAGAAGATGAATTCCAGGCAAAGAGATGGAAAGGGGGAGCGCAAGGGGGCTGTTTGTGCATGTGTGTGCGCAGGGACGGGCGCTTTGTAAACATCACAGTGACAGCTCACAATGGGTCGCTTTAGCGCGACGCTAACCCTCCGCCAGTCAGCCGTGCTCGCTAGCTTGTTAAACAACAAATAATTCCTTCGCCCGGGGCCCGCGCTCACCTCGGAAACGGTGCCAAGTTCATCCTCTCTCTTCTCATTAGTTTTGATCCTGACAAAGTCTTTGAATCATCCCTGCGTTGCTCTTTTGTCTTAATTGCCTTTTTCCCGACGTATTCGATGAAGACGTATCTTTTAGTCGGCTGCATTAACAGCGAGAAATTTGTTATTATTAAGCTGCGCTTGTGAAGTCTTATTTGGTATAGAAGATGTTCTCCTGAAAGCGTTTCTGACAGGAAGCCGTCTTGCGGTTAGCGTAGCCTAATGTTGGTTTTTTTAGACCTCCGTATCTCCTGATTGATCATCTGGTTTGTTTGTTGACAGCCTTTCTGACGCAATTAACAACTGAAAGCAGCTCTTTGTACTTCATGTCCTCATCGAGTGTCTCAATATCACATCCTGTTGACTCAAATATCCTTGTTCCAGCACTGGCTCAAAGCAGACCGTGCACACAGAGTATTTTTGTGTCATAAAAGTTTCTGTGTAAACAAAGCGTGTGCAGCGTCAATGCGCTCGTGCAGTCGTCTTTATCGCACGGTCGAGGGAGCGTGTTTTACGTTCTGTCTGGCATAACTGCCAGACCCGAGAGTGAGAGGGTGCGCCGTAGCAAACTATTACAGGATCTAAAAGAAGTTTGACTCATTTCAACACTTTTTATCTTTGGTCACATGGGACTCTGCAAAACGCTGAGAAAGAGCACCTGAGAGGAAACGCATAAATTAGTAAAATACACACATGGTTTCTTGGCATGAGATTTTTTTTTTTAAGAATTGATGAAGAGAGATAAAACAGAGAAAGGCCTAAGATTGAAATCTTGTTTCCACCGGTTTGCATTATGACTTGAAGAAAACATTTAATAAAATAAACAAATAAGGGTTATATGTGAAATGTATTTATGTACAAATACATAAATTAAAAAGATATAAATTGCAATTTACAATATTTTAAGGACTTTTAAGCATGTGTAACGAAAAAAAAAAAAATATATATATAATAAGAATTCTATTAAATATTAATATAAAATTGTACATGATAAAAAAAATAATATATGTTTATTGTAACAATATAGTAACATTTTTTTAAAACCAAAAATTACACAAATCCATGCATTTTGACAACTTAATGTTTTTCATACTGAATTTTCAGAAGAATTTTTGCTACAAAAAAGTACATGAGTGCATAATTTCACTTGATGTATCCACCTGTCCCTGTCTTTTAAGTTCATGCAGTGAATGGGTTTTCTCACATTTCTGCCAGTCACCCAAAATGAAGCGTTTCGCTCCATTCATGGCACTGGAAGACTTTAGTGTCATATTCTCATGCATATTTAATTAGGCTTCTATAAATAGGGTATTTATTTTTCTGCTGCGTGAGGGCGCCTGGCCGGTCAGTGTGGGAGGGGGAGAGCGCGGTGCTGGTGGTTTTGGGTGAGAGAGTGACTTAGGGACTGTCCCTTTCAAATAAGCCTCCGTCATATTTAGCGGGCCTTAGGTCAGCATGGAAATATCACTCATTTATTTATTTGATGAAGACTTTTGATAGGTAGTAAAGGTTGTTTTTTCTCCTGATATTACTGGAATTTAATCGCAAAGAAATTGGAGCCCAAAGGAGCTGCTGGTATGTTATGCACTGTTTGCGTGTGTTTTCTATCATATTGTAGTTATGACTCTTTTCTATTACTACAGTTAATCTACAATTATACAGTCTGTTTTGCTGCAGCATTCTTTATAAAACGCCCCCACTGCATGAGAAATGAGTAACAGTGTTGAATTCTGTGCTTGATGTGTCACATATAGTTTTAACTGCCCCATCTTTCAATAGCAGTGTCTTTGCAAAGCCTGCATTCATTGTGACAGGAAAACAAAATAATCTGTTTTGATTTGTGATGCACTAACTGTTAAGATCAAACTGAAATGATCAGAGCTTCAGCAGCTTTTTCCTGATGTTTGGATCCTGTACAGGGATATTCAGAGCAGCATGCATTACATAATTAGCAATAAAAGGTTTGATAAAACTTCCTGTATATTCTCATTAGATTTTGTGGTGTTCAGGAATAATAGTGTCTATAGTTAAAATCCTTAAAATAATGAATGGTCACACTTTGTAGTAGGTGGCCTTAACTACTATGTACTTACGTCAAAACATAAGTTCAGTGTACTTATTGTGGTCATATTGTATTGCAAAACACTTTTGCTGCTTTCAAGGTGGGATATGGGTAAGGTTAGGGGCAGGTTTGGTGGTATGGGTAGGTTTAAGGGTGGGTTAAGGTGTAAAGGATGGGTCAACCGTGTAATTATAACTGTAATTACAGAAATTAATTACAGATGCGATTACATATAGGTATTTTTAAAAATACAAGTACAATGTAAAAACATGTATGTACACAATAAGTGCATTGTACCAAATGATTCATTTAAGTGTAAGTACTTAAGACCACCTAATATAAAGTGGGACTAAAAAGACAGTGGGGTCACACTTTAGTTTGGGGACTTTTACTTTAGTAAGCTTCTAATTTCCTGCCTATAGCAAGGTAGTTATTAAGCTTAGGGATTGGGGAGGGGAAAAATATAGTCATGCATAATTAGGCATTAATATGTGCTTTATAAGTACATATTACAGCCAATATGCTAGTAATATGCATGCAATTAAGCATCTTGTTAGCAGTGAGAATTGGTGTGAATATGACATATTCATTGTTCACTGTACACTGTTTTAGATCTTCAGTAACACATTACAATAAGGTTAATGCATTAACTAACATTAACTATCGTCAAGACATGTGCTACAGCAGTTTTTAATTCTTGTTAATTTTTTTTTGATAGTATATGGACTGTTTATTGGTAATTCATATTAGCATAGGTTCATTACATAATAATAATA
>JAHKKF010518468.1:0-10291 GCA_019740295.1 Labeo calbasu
TATATATAATTTTTTTTTTTCACTCACTGTTTCACTCAGAAATTGCTATGTTAAAAGTTATGTTATATTTTTTTCATTATAATATATATTATATTATATGTTTACGACTTTAAAAAAAAGTAGGAAACAATTTTCAAATTGCTAGAAAATTTCATAATTACAAAAAACTGTCAATTAACAAATTAATTAATTAATTAATTAATACCTGAACAAGTAGAAAAACTCCTTCTCAAACTTTTTTTTTTTTTTTTTTTTTTACAGTTTTGGATACAATTTTTGCTCAGAAATTGTTAGTAAATTTCAGTAGAAAGACTGAAGTTTTTTTTTTTTTTTTTTTTAAATGTGCTTCAGTATTTTTTATTTACAACTTTCTTTTTTACAGTGTAGGAAACTATTTTCACTCAGAAATTGCTCAGAAAGGCAAGTAACACATTGAATTAAACATTACAATTGATCTTTGTTTACAACAACAAAAAAAGAAAAAGAAAAAGAAAAAAAAATAGTGTAGGAAACAGTTTCACTTAGGAATTGCTAGTAAATTTCACAAATAATTGCAAAGAAAAACATTAAATAAAATGAAATATTGAAATAAATGAACAATGCAAATAAATCAAAGTTGAATCTGTACATTAAGTAGAAAAACTGAAATAGTATTATCTTTTAAAACATACTCCAATAATCTTTGTTTGCAATTTTGAATTATTATTATTTTTTTTTTGTTTTTTTTGAGATTGATGTAACTCATAAACTGCTAGTAAATTTTACAAATAATTACAAAGAAACTGCAAGTAACACATTAAATTAAATAGGAAATTTTGAAGTAAAAAAGGCTGAAATAGTATTTTCTTATAATGTACTCCACTAATTGTTTTATTCACAACTTTGAAAACCTTTTTTACAGTCGATTGCATAAATATCTAACTCTGTGTATGTGTTGTTTTATTCATCTTGTGTCTCAGAATCAGGCCGAGAAAGATCAGCTTCCTGTCAAACCAGGAACTCTCCCCAAACTCCAGGCCCATATCGAGAGCATCATCCTGTCTCTTCCAGAGGACCTGCAGGGCATCTTACACAAACCGCCGAGCCCCTGACCCTCAGCCAGCACTGACAGGCCTGACCAGGCCGTACGGGGTTAACTGACACGAACCCACCGGACTTCCACACGCGTGTGCCGGATTTCTGCTGGATCCTCCTCAAGTGCACTTGTTGCTGCAGATCTGCTGCCCTTGAACGGACAATGCTGGCATTGCCGAACACCGCACAGGAAGTGACTGTGCCCGAGCGCGAGAGGGACGAATTGATGGCAGAATGACACACGCGTGTCACGGACACATTCTGAGTCTTTATGCTGTACGTCTCACCGTGTGAGATTAACATTCCCGTGGGTTTTAAACATGAAGATGGATCTGAATGGAGATCTGTGAACGGTTGTGCTGTGACACCAGAACATCTGGAGGAAGAACATCAAATCAGATCGAGTGAATCTCATGAATCCTGTCAAGAACATGCCCAGGTCATATTTTACCCCAAAATTAGGAAATTATATTTTGCATAAAGAAAATTAAGCCTATTAAGTCCATATATAGTAACACAGTGGCATTATTTTTGGTAAAATCGGGTCATATTTCTCCTGAAATTGAGGTGATATATGATAATTCTCATTATTGCATAATTTAATGTTAAAAAAAAAAAGCAAAAAACAAAAACTGAAATAAAATTGAACAATTTAATACTTCAGAATGTAAATAATGTTACATCTGTCAATAGAATTTATATTATAGTAATGAACAGTAAATGAAATGTATATGCCAAATTTTGCCATTTTGATTTATTAAAAAAAAACATTTTCCACAGTTTTATTTTTTTAAATGAATTAAAATAGCAGAATTTGCCACACACACATATGCCAAATTTTGCCAATTTAATTCATTAAAAAAAAAATACATTTTCCCAGGTTTTAGTATTTTTTTAGTATACACGCATATGCCAAATTGGCATTTTAACTCATTAAAAAATAATACATTTTCCAGATATTTTTTTAATGAATTAAAATAGCAAAATATTATGTTTTGTTGTTGTTGTTGTTTTTTTTTTTTTCAATAAATTAGAATGGCAAAATTTAATTCATTGAAAAATAATACATTTCCCAGAGTTTTAATATATTTTTTTTTAATTAATTAAAATAGCAAAATTTGCCATGCATAAGTCAAATTTGGCATTTTAATTCATTAAAAAAAATACATTTTCCTTTTTTTCTTTTTTTTGTAATGAATTAAAATAGCAAAAACTCTCACTTTTTTTTTTCAATAAATCAGAATGGCAAAATTTAATTCATTAAAAAATAATACATTTTCCACAGTTTTAGTATTTTTTTAATGAATTAAAATAGCAAAATTTGCCACACATATGCCCACTTTTGCCAATTTATTTCATTAAAAATAATACATTTTCCACAGTTTTATTTTTTTTAAATGAATTAAAATAGCAGAATTTGCCACACACACATACATGCCAAATTTTGCCATTTTAATTCATTAAAAAATAATATATTATCCAGAGTTGTATTATTTTTTTTAATTAATTAAAATAGCAAAATTTGGCATATGTGTTAAATTTTGCTGTTTTAATTCATTAAAAAATAATACATTTTCCAGGGTTTTATTATTTTTTTAATGAATTAAAAAGCAAAATTTGCCATTTCCCATTAAAAAATTATAACAATTATTTTAAAAATAATATATATTTTTATTACAGTACAAAATATATATGTAATTATACATGTGTAATTTCTATGATTATTATATTTTTATATTTACATTATGCAAATTCCCATCGTTATAATCCCATCACATCATTATAGTGCAGTAATGAGAATTTTCATGAATAATGAGACTAAGGAAATGTTCAGATCATTACAGAATTTAGGCTTAAATGTGTTAATTTTAATTCTACAAATATTAATGGCTCTAAAAAATTAGTTTCTATTTATACAATATTTTTTCAGTTATATTTTGGGGCTGAAATGTATCCTGGAAATGTTTTAATGAAAGTCAGCTGTGTTAATTAAGGTAATATTGCAATAACAGGTCCTGTTTCACAGAGACCAACACTACCAACCTATAACTGATGATGAAGAGACACTAGTGTGAATATATTTCATCTTTACAAGCTCAATAAGCACATTATTGCAGGTGTCTGGCATTAATTAACTCAAATAATGAAGGCAAACCCAGCAACCACCAGTGCAGTTTTACATTTTATTGTATTTATTTTATTTGAATAACTGACTAACCACAAAAGGGAAAACAGCCATCGTCTTGTCCTTTCCTTTCCACCTTCACTGACCTGAATTGAAAGAACTACTCTAGTTATTTAATTATCAGTGCCGACGCATTGAGATTGTGGTCTTCCTTCCATTTTGATATCATATGTACATCGTCATTCAGCAAATCATACTGTACTGTATGCTTACACACAATGTAGTCTTCAAATACAGCTTTTCTTTACACACGCTTGACGTATAAAGGTAAAAACGGTTTGTTTTGCATTTTCATGTGCCTTTCGTTTTCTGATTAGTTTGATTTTTGCATCTCTTTTTGGACCAAGTACATCGTTTTTCAATGCTTTAATGTCACATAATGGGATAAAATGCTTTTTAACTGATTGTTTGACATTTAGAAAGAGGTTTTGTTGCACTTTATCTGTCGAATGTGTCAGATTTGCTTCTCAAAATGTGCATAACCATGACATTTTTATGGCTTTTGCTTTACAGCTAGTCATATTCCTTGAAGTCAATGCATGTTGGATATTTAAAGACAGAAATGCAACCTTCCTGTTGGTGCCTTGAGCTTGAAAGACAAACCGGTGAACGACCAAAGACCGTCACGCTATCTAATCCACATGAATGCTTTAGTATGTAGGTTGTAGTTCTGTTTTGTCACAGCAGAGAATCATGGGACGCCTTACGGATGTAGTTTCATGGTGCAAACCTGTGAAAACTGGTTGTTGGGCAACCATTGGTGTTTTATATTTGAAGAACAAACCTATTTTAACATGCTTGAATTTTATAGAGGTATATTCTAATACGCAAATAGCGAATAGCTTTTGACACGATGCCTGTTTGTTATACTGATGGATATTTTCTAACATCTGTATTTTGGATCTGCTCATTTATATTGGTAGTTACTGTACAGGATGTTTTATTCGTTGCTGTGGTGATTATTATAGAATGATATAAATGGAGAAGTATGATTTTTTTGTAAAAAGTAAGTAACCATGTACCGAACCACAGTCAGATGTTTTAGCATAAACAATATTTTTGTATCAAACCAATAACCACTAATGTTTTTTTTCTCTGTAAATGCATTACGCAGTTGCTTTTCAATAGAAAGCATTTAATTGTTCTGTTACCCTTATGAAGAACAAGTATATTTTTTTCCAGGTGTAAATAAATGTCAATAATGGAGCTGTGTTGGCATAAATCTATTTCTGTTCCATTGCTTTTTAATTATAGTATAGTATCGTATTTATGTACTCTAGTGTAGTATTGAACATTTACCCAGTGCTCAGACTATTTCAAATATAGTGAATTAAGCTATAAACTCCATCAATATGCACAATGTTTCCATCTAACATGTATTTTTTTAAGTGCAGCTCGTCATTTTAATGGAGTAGTTAGCAGTAAAGTGGTTAGCTCACCTGAAATGTTCGTAGATTTGTGTTGGATGTTATCTTTGGAATGGAAATATTGATACTTTATTTGTAAACATCATACTTTTTTTCGCTTATTTCAGTTAATGTCATAAAACTAGCGACCTAAGCCGGTAGTACCTACAGTGTCGTGTGAACACGGCTGATAAAGACGCGAAAAGCGTAGGACTTGACAAACTGAATCATTTGAGTGAGTCATTTACGTTGGAACCGCTCCGATTGATTCAAACTCGTGACTTCGATCATTCAGTTCAAACGATTCACTAGCAAAAACATTAAAAGAGGAAATCTTTTTCGAATTCCGACATGTACTGATATTTGTACTGATAGATAGTGATGGGTGAAACGGAGCTTTTTGAAATTTCTAAATCAATTAAACAATTGCGTCGCAAAATGATTCACTCTTTCAGAGTGCTCGAATCGGATCGTGAATCACGAATCATTTTATTCAGATCGCGACGTCAGAGCAGGTTCGCGAATCATTTGATTTAGATCGAAACTTCGCGTCTCGCGAATCATTTGATTTAGATCGGAACTTTGGAGCGAGTTCGCGATTTCTATTCAGTTCAGTTATTCCATTGAATGATTCACGATCCGCGTTTCGAAGTACTGATCTGAAATGATGGTTCGCGAATCATTATGCAAATGAAACTCCGGAGCGCGAATCATTTGATTCAGATCGAGACCTCGGTGCGGGTATGACGAATTTTTGTTTGTTTGTTAGTTTTTTCAAAAAAAGATTTTTTTTTAAACAGTAGAAAACATCAAACCACTAAGATCGTACAATTAGTTATAAAAACAAAACAGAAAGATGAAAGAAAATTAACCATGGTTTTATTATAGTAAAAGTGTAGTAACCGTTTTTTTTCATGTTTTTTTGTATAACCACAGTTTTACTACAAATACCATGGTTAAACTATGGTTAGTGTAATAAAACCATGGTTAATTTGTGGTTAACATGGTTTAACTATAGTAAACGTTTTTTTCTGGTTTTTTTTTTGCCCTTTTCACTGCCTATATATATATATATATATATATATATAGACACACACACACATATATATATATATGTGTGTGTGTGTGTGTGTGTGTGTGTGTATTTCTAGTATTCAAAGACTGAAATCACACAGAAAGTTGTTTTAGACTTATTTATTACAATTAAATGTTTGGTTTTAGATTACAAAACTGTACAATGATCAAAACTGTACTGCAAATTGGTCATTTTCTATGAAAAATTAAATTACAATTATTTGATGCATAAAAATATTAAAAACCAAAACATTAAATAAATAATAATTTCTTTATTTTGTAAATAAATACAATATTTAATTGAAAGACATATATTGTAGACAAACATGTACATTAGAACCAAAAACAGACCAAAAATTGTGCAAAAATACATCTTTACAGTAGTAAAATTAACTACATAGGAAGTACTGAGCTAGAATTAAGAATATTCCATAAATATTTAAAGTTGGAGAGGTAATATATACATTCAGCTCTGATTTAGTGGCTTTTCTTCAAGTAGTTTGACTTCTGAAGTGTTTTATCGTTTGGACAGTTGATTCGAGAGCCAATCCAGTCCTTCATATAAACCTGATCCTTGAACCGCACACGTGGGCTGAACAAACCACTGCGCGAAAGACAGAGAAACACATGTTTACTTCACTGAAAGACACTACATCTTGCATTACATGTCACAGAGTCTGTATGTCTCACCTGTCTTCCTCTCAGTGCGTGTAAACCTAGTCTTTCTGTCAGCTCATGGACCGGCATGGCTTTGGGTAAATCCTGCTTGTTTGCAAAAACTAATAGAACCGCGTCTCTCATCTCATCCTCCGCCAGCATCGCGTTTAGTTCCTCCGCTGCCGTTTCAATCCGGTCATGATCACTGCTGTCCACCACAAAGATCAGACCCTGAATCACACAAACACACATTTACACTCAATACAGCTCATAACCAGACTAGTTAGATTTTAAATGTTATTGAAATCGAAATTTACCTTAGTGTTTTGATAGTAATGTCTCCAGAGGCGTCTGATAACATCCTGACCGCCGACATCCCAAACGGTGAATGAGATGTTTTTATATTCAACTGTCTCCACATTAAAACCTAGAGAGAGTCAGTCATTATTAGCCACAATTCAAGCAGTCTATATGATTCTGTACTTGTAAATAGGGCTGTCAACGATTAATCGCGATTAATCGCATACAAAATAAAAGTTTAAGTCTGCCTAATATATGTGTGTGTACTGTGTGCAATTATGTATATATAAATACACACAAATTAATGTGTATATATATATGAGAAATATGTTATTAATATACAAAATGATTTTATTTATATATAATATAAATTATATAAAAATTATAATAAATACATATGCTTGTAAATATTTCTTAAATATACACATGAATGTGTTTGTATTTATATATACATAATAATTATACACAGTACATACACATATATTCGGCAAACTCAAACTTTTATTTTGTATACGAATAATCGCGATTAATCGTTGACAGCCCTACTTGTAAAACTTCCTTTCAAACTGTTAATACATTTATTTGAGCTTAAGTTTCTTACCTAGGGTTGGAATAGTTGTGACAACTTCACCAAGTTTGAGTTTGTAGAGGACTGTTGTTTTCCCTGCTGCATCCAGACCAACTTGAAGAAAAAATATTAACATTTAATTCCCAAATAATATGTCAGATTCATAATTAGAATATTTTCTTAAATTTGATTAAATTTCATATATCAGTTAGGTCTAATTAACATGCACAGGACTACTTAATTAAATCGGATAATTCTAAATATAATATAGAATAAATAAAATATACTTTAATAATATTAACATTCATTAAACAATAATATTTAAGTAAAAAATTAGTATTCGCCACAGAAAAGTAGTTTAGTAACATTTATTCCACAATGAATAAGTACGAGATTCATAATTGGAATATGTTCTTAAGTTTTATTACATTTCATGAAAACAATAAGAATCAAACAATAAAGTAAAATATGTACTCACCCATTAGCAACCTCATCTCTTTTTTATCAAAGAGACGAGGGAAAAGGCTAGAGAAGAACAAGCCCATTTTTTTTTTTTTTTTAAAGTGCGGATGAAAGCTCTGTTTGCTGTATTTAGGTCCGGAGGTTGAGGCTCTGGTTGTTTGAGTGATGAAGCTGTGATTGTGTGTTGGTTTATATAGGCTTTTTAACTTTCGGTTTGACTGACAGCTCAACACCGCCACTCTCACAGCAGACGCGCTCAGGTTCTGTCGCGGCAAATCCAACGTGTTCGATATGACGTCACGTACTGTACCACGTGACTAAATCTAAGTCAAATAAACAAGAGTTACTCGTTTTAAAGTAAAAAAGGCAGTACAACTGAAGAGCTTTGTGAGACAATATTAAAGATATTATTTTTGTGTAATTTATGAGTGACATTTCCACCACAGAATCTCTCCCAAAATCTTAACAATTAACATTTTTTGTTGTAAAACCCACTTTAGCTCTCTTCAAAAGTATATGATAATTTAAACATTAAAAAAAATACATTACAAAGCTTGAAAACCACATCGCGAATGATTTTCGCCAAGAGATTTTAAACTTTAAATTGTTGCTAGAATTGTTTAGACGACTAATAAACTTAACCCAAATGAGATTTCCAACTTAAACTGTAAAAAGTTGCTTTAGACACGTGGTACAGTAGGTGACGTCAAATCGAACGCGTTGGATTTGCCGCGAGTGAAACCAAAGAGCGCGTCTGCTGTGAGAGTGGCTGTGTTGAGCTGTCAATCAAACCGGAAGTAAAAAAAATAAAAAGGCTATATAAATACAAACACGCACACTTGAGCCTGAGCTCTACACATTTATTGTATATAAATAAGCAAGCATCTTTTTCATCTTGCTGTATCAAAACATGGGCGTCTTCTTCTCCAATCTTCTCTGGCGTCTCTCAAGGAAGACAGAAACGAGGTTGCTTATGGGTGAGTAAACCCTATGTTCACTGTCATTATTATTATTATTATTGCTATTTTAAATTTTGAGAAACTACTTTTCTGTGGCAAATACATTTTTAATTATTTAATTATTATTGTTTATTAAATGTTAATATTATTAAAGTATATTTTATTTGTTATATATTATATTTAGAATTATCCTATTTAATTAAGTAGTCCTGTGCATGTTAATTAGACCTAATTGATATTTGAAAGTTAATAAAATGTAAGAAAATATTCCAAACATGTACATGTACACGTTCATTGTGGAATAAATGTTAATATTTCTTCTCCAAGTTGGTCTGGATGCAGCAGGGAAAACAACAGTGCTCTATAAACTCAAACTTGGTGAAGTTGTTACAACTATTCCAACTATTGGTAAGCAACTCAAAGCAAGCTGTAATTTATCTAAATTATAACACATTTTCCTAACTGCTCATAATTCTGCCATCTGTAGGTTTTAACGTGGAGACAGTTGAATATAAAAACCTTGCGTTCAATGTTTGGGATGTTGGCAGTCAGAATTTAATTCGAGGCCTCTGGAAACATTACTATCAAAACGCTAAGGTAACTCCAAGTTTTAAATGCACTATAGTGTGTTTTTAGTTTGCAAAACTTGTCTCAAAGAGCCATTGTTCATGTGTGTTTTAGGGTCTGATTTTTGTGGTGGACAGCAGTGATCATGACCGGATTGATACGGCAGCGGAGGAGCTAAACGCGATGCTGACAGCAGATGAGTTGAGAGACGTGGTTCTGTTAGTTTTTGCTAACAAGCAGGATTTACCCAAAGCCATGCCGGCCCACGAGCTGACAGAAAGACTGGGTTTACACGCACTGGAAGGAAGACAGGTGAGACATACAAACTCTGTTTGACGTGTAATGCATGATGTAGTGTGTTTCAGTGAAATAAACACCTGTTTCTCTCTTTCTCGCAGTGGTTTGTTCAGCCCACATGTGCGGTTCAAGGATCAGGTTTATATGAAGGACTGGATTGGCTCTCGAATCAACTGTCCAAATAACCATAATGCTGGAACTTTATTTTTGGGTTTTTGTGGACTGATACTTGAAAATAATACACTACTGTAACTGTTTATTTATTACCTCAACAGAATGTTGGTTTATTATATATTATTAAATTAAAACAGTATATTTTATATTGTAAGGTTACTTCTGAAAAATAATACGTTTTATTGTTCATTTTTATTGTTATAATTATGTGGATTTTGAAAGAAAGAGCTGAAATCTGCCTGAAATAAATATCTGTGCCTTCCAATTATCTCCAATAAATGATGTATATATTCATTTCAAAAAATAAATATTACAGAATAGAAATTGCATAAGAAACAGAGTATGTTTTGTCATAGTAAATATATTAATGTAAGATGTATATGTAATGCATGCATGCATAAATAATGTTAACATGTTCATACTGTTGATTTCATAATTTTGCAATAAAATGGATCCAATAAATTATTAATTTATACAAAGAAATGTAGTTTACTTTTCACTTTCAATAACTAATCATATTTGCAGAATGAATGACATTTTTGTAAAATACTAACTATTCATTTGTCAT
>JAHKKF010518469.1:0-10000 GCA_019740295.1 Labeo calbasu
TACACACCTCTGAAAACATAGTTTTGTATGTTATATTGCATTTCTGCCAATAAATTCTCCTAAATATTACACATTGCACCTTTAATTATTTCAAATGTAGTTGCGTTCATAATGACGGTTTTTTCCAGACGCGTCCGCGCCTTCCGCGTCTTCATTGAGAGCGCAGGTCATGGTTGCTTAGCAGTGGCAGACGCCACGGGTGGGTTGTGGCTAGAAGGGATACAGCTCGACCGGAAACTAATAATGAAATGAATTGTTCTACCTATTGGATTGTGTTTTTTTAACGTCTGCACCTACCCCGACTCTAAACTTAGCCCTTACTATAATACAAGAACAGTTTTATTGTTGTACAGTGTGACAAAAATAACGTTAGATTGATGTGCGCATGCCCAGTAGCTAGAGCTGTATTCCTTCTAGCCTTAACCCCACAGGAGCGCGAGCTAAGGTTACAGAGCGCTTTGAAAAGAAGGAGAAAAGCGGCGCACCTAGCGTTTTCCACGCGTTTTTAGGCGCGACATGTGAAAGGCCCCTTTATTCAGCTATGGGCATGGCGTTTAAATTCAGCATGGCGTTTCACTGACGTTAAACTGAGTAAAACACACAGTAGCTATATAATAGTTTGACCAAACAAATGCTCCGCATGCTCTTTACCAACCTCTAACTTTATTATACACATATAACTGTTAACTAGCATTAAAATGACATACCTAAAGTCTCCCCTGCACTCCATAGTCATTCAGTCAGAATAACGGACAAAATTAGGGTTTCTTTTCAAAACTGCATCTTTGGAGTTGTTATGGATACCGCGTGCATTTTAGCCAATCAAAAGCTGCGCGCGTTTATTACCTTCAAATAAGCCTTTTAAAAGTTATATCTGAGCACAAACGGTAAAGTTCAACTCAAGTCAGATATTGTTACTGATTTCAAATATATTGGGGCAATCCAGCGCTCTCCATTGACTTTGTATTGCGGGAAGCTGCGTCCTTGCCATTTCTGACTTATAACAAAAACAGAACAATGTCTAAAAGCTGCTCTGTGACAATGTGTACAGTTCACAAGCTAAAAAAAACCAGAACTGTTTTTGTACGCTGTCGACCCAAATCACATTACACCCGTAACCTCATGGAACTGCGGTTCCAGGTGTGCGACGGTCAGTCGGTCCTCACAGGTGTACAAAAGGACACAGTTTAATGTTTCATATTCACAGATAAATGGACGAACTGTCACATAGATAGAAATTTCCACAATACACTACCTGTCAAAAGTTTTTGAACGAAGCTTCTTGCGTTCAGCTCAGGGTCTCAGGGTCACTCGAACACTCTTGAGCTGCTTCTCAGGCTTCAGCTGCACGGAACAGCAGTCCGGATCCACTGCCATCTAGTGGGCGGCCAGACAAGTGACCGATTTGATATAGATTTTTTATTTGGTTGATTTTCATTTTATTTTCGTATCTACTGTTTTCTGTGATGTTGTTTTCCGTTGAGCTGATTAGTGGGAACTCGTTCTGTTGTTTAGTTTTGTTCATGCTCATGATGGCAATGCTTTATGTAAAGTGCGTTGGGTTATTTTCATTCATCTCAAGTAGGGCTGAGCAAGTAGAAATAGAGATTTTACTATAGCCTACCGTTTACAGAAGGTATCTGGACTCTACAATTACATTAAAATGTGATAAGGACGTGGAATCGGTCTATATTTCTATATTTCCTATCAGTTCACAGGCACTTCCGCTGAAACGATCCGTGGTGAATTAGTCTGGTCTGGTTCTGTTCATCATTGATTGAGTTTAATATTACTGGCTGTGGAAATCAGCGGGCGTGGCTAATCATACTTCAAGGAAAACGCTGTAAGTAACGCGCGCTTTTGTGCAATCAGAACGGCGTTTTTAACGGCGCCTTGTGGCAAGCCATACGGCGTTAAAAGCGGCGCTTTTTACAAACACTAAGACGCCGTTAAATACGACGTTTTTGTACATTTTACGTGCGGTTTTTTTTACGGCGTTTGCTATCAGGACGGCGTATTTGACTGCGCTAATACTGTTTGAAACGGCGTCAAAAACAGCGTAATTCTGACCTCTTTGGCTTGAGGAATGACGTGACAGACAACTAGTTGTCCAGTCCTGTTCCGTTCACACAGCGCGTGTGTTCCAAGAGTGCAGAAAATTTACAGGTGTGAGTTCGGTGATAGAATACGGTTTCACACCCATAAATAACCGTACTGTCTGTGAACGTAACAGTGTTAAGGACTCAAATACGGTATTGACAACAATACAACAATTCTGCTGCTGTGTGAACGTGGCCACTGTTGCACACTACAGTTTCGAGTTTTAGAGCACATTTGCTTAAGAACTGAATTTCTCACCATATTGTCTTGATGGATGGGGATGCAGTCTCAGGAGTGTGGATATAATCAGGCTGTTTTTATTAAAAGCTTAATGAAAGTCTTAGTGCTCAAATCTGACACTTTAAGCAGCATTCAAAGAAGGGCTGAACAATGCGACGATAGTCAGATATCAACAATAATGGATGATCAACCTCGGCAGAACCTGATTTTACCAAGTACGACACGTTCCTGGAGCAACGTCTTTGCTGGCACATCAGATTTGAAAAAAACAGTCATTCATCTATCATTTAGGGATTACTCATGGGTAAGGTTAGGGTTAGGTGTAGGGATGTGGTCAAGATTACAACAAAATATGTTGACCCAGGAACATGGGACGTGCATCACCTTTATTCATCAAACTAGGTCAGTATATGAAATGATGTCGTATTTCCTTGAATGGAATGAGGAGGCTTCACATACTCTCAAGACCACCAATAGAATTACAAAGAATTCTTTATTTTTTACATGTTTAGCACACACTCATCACTATTTTTGTGTATATGCAGAGATGTACATGCGCATAAAAGACTTCATTATCAGGAAAAGATGCGAGTGAACTGTTCAATAACCAAAACACAAACGACAAACAACTGCTGGTCAAAACCGTGGGAAAACCTCTTGCCTTTTTCTCCAAATGTTAACAGAATACAAAATGTCTAAGGCTCACATGTTCAGACTGTCTAATAGTCGTTTGACTGAGAGACGTCGTAGTGACGTAAAGACAGACGTCGGGCATCGATCTTCAGTCTGACGTTTGGTGTTTTACTGACCGCTGAATGAGGAGCCCTGAAATCAGGAGGAATGTACACTTGTGTCGATTCGTAAGAAAATACAGTAAGCACAAAGAGCTTAGTGGCATCCAAACGGAGAAGAACCTCTGATAGTAATAAATAAACGAATAACCCTGATCGTTAAATTAGCTAACAAGTCGATAACATTCTAGTAAACAGACAAAAACAGACAGACTGAAAGGCCTACGGAAGGGGGCGTGAGAAATGTTTTAACGGCAGAAAACGAGAGCTAAAGTAACCGAGGATAAAGGAACACCTCCGCAGATTCGTATTTTGACCCCGGCCCCATTCGTATCCCCTCATCAAATACAAAGATAAAGTTCTGATATCATTCAAGAGCAGATTCAAATCTTATTGGTTTCTCTACACTTCAAACCATTGCTTAAATAGTTTCACATCTAGTTTTCTGCAACATGTACGTTACTACTGAAATACTTTGGGATGGGAAGGAACTGAAAAAAGCTAGTTGATCCGTCGAGTCGGCCCGAGATCGTACGACGTGCTCGCCTCGATCGAGCGAGCCGCATTTGTAGCTCTTTACTACATAGACAAGCGTTCTACGGTGATCGGTGTGTGCGTGTAGGTCGGTATGCGAAATGTCTTAAGGGCCGGGGAACGTCAATCGTGGAACGCCGGCACACGGCACGCGCGGCTTTTAGCTCGAAATGTGCCGGCTTTGCCGATCGAATTCCCTCCGGACCCCTAACGGAAAGGTGAATGGACGCGGGTGACCTTTGCCCTCCTCGGCCCACTGGAGAACGAATGAAGCATGCATGCTAGCTGAAACCGCTTCCGCTTTGGGAACAGGACTCGATTTGGTTGCAGCTCTGCCACATTTCTAAAGGCACACCAACTGTTGACATTCACAGCCAAAGGGGGAATTACTCGTTTAACGACTCTTTTAGCGAGTAAAGCTCATGCTCGGTCTGGACGCCCGTGGCTCGTTCCGAGCGTTTAGTGCCAGCTAGTTTTCAATGAGGAAGAACAAATGGTGAAGGAATGCCAAAGTCGACGAAACGTCCTCATCTGCTGGAGACGAGCGATTACATGGAGATGTTGCTGTACAGTTGTTCGATTTCCGTCTTGAAATACTCCTTCAGCTCCGGTCTCTTGGCTTTTAAAGTGGGGGTCAGCAATCCGTTTTGTATGGAGAACATTTCTTTATGAATGTGGATGTCTTTAACCTGGCAGGAGTCAAAGAAATCACGGTGAATTATTAGGTCGAGCAGGACTCTACGAACAAAGCTTGATGGATCCATCCATTGCACAAAAAGATTATTAAAATGTTATTCACAAGAGAAAAAAACTGTTATTTTAACAACTGTTTACTAGGAGGTTTTCTGCAGAATCACAAATGTTTCTTCTCTGGCAGTTGCGTGAAAAACTTGTGAAGTTTTCGTTGTGAAGCGTGTCGTTCTGCACCAAACTGCAGCCTGTTTGTTTCGGCCCATAACAACGACACCGACTCAAGCATATAATAACGACTGCAACATGCTGCCAATGAACATACAGTAGACATCAGCTACTGTGAGCTTTACTCAAAGGGAATAATTACAGCGTGGATTTTCAACGGAACGGTGAGATCTGACACAGCACATGAGATGAGATGAGACGCTTTCTGCTGCTGTGACATTAGAAAAGTGGCCTCCACAAAACCATCGTGATTTCTGTGTTGTTTCCAGGACATATAATGACTCAGGTTTGTGTTGAGCTTTAATTGATATCATCATGCAGAAAAACCACATTCCAGATATTTGACATCGAAACTCCTTAAAGAAAAACATGTAAAGCCTTTCGCCTATTAATAATGTCATTACTCGTCTGTACTGCCGTCGCATTGCTGATCATGGATTTGAGAATCAATACATTTACTCTTTCCAGTGAACACAAGAACACGCAGTTGTCTTAAATGACTCAGCCCAAATGAATTTCATATGAAATGCGTTTGAAGAACCACATGAGCAAGAGATGAATGATCACCATTAGAAGATGTGGTGCGTCACAGCGTCTTAGATGTTTTCAAAAAGGTATAAAGAAAACCCTCCTGAATCTGGTGCAGTAATGACACACTTCACCTTTGAATTCAACATGAAATGCTTCCCTGTGCTATTACTCGTCATAAAATGTATTTAGCAGCTTAATAAACAATAACTGTAGCTGTGTTGCGAACGCACCTGTTCGAAGGAATGGAGGCCACTAGCTTTTCCCAAACGCACCATGTCATCCAGAATGGCTTTCTTCAGTTCCTTCGGACGTGAAACAGAGACAACGGTCAACAACCGTAGCGCGGTGACGGCAGCAGATCTGTGCGACGCGCGTGCACGGCGAGACTTACTTTATTGTCACACAGCTCGTCGTAGCATCCCTCAAAGCCTTTCTTCTGAGCCCACGAGGGTAAAACCTCTGGATCCGGGACGATGATTCCCACCAGACACGACTGCACACACAATCAGACGGGCGTTACGAACCGGCGCCGCCGCCGCTAACCCGACCGCTAAACCAGCGTGAGCCACTAACCTGCAGGCTGTCGCCGTGGACGTAGAGCTGAGACACCGGCTGGCTGCGGATGTAGATGCTTTCTATTTTCTCCGGGGAAATATATTCACCTTGAGCTAACTTAAAGATGTGCTTCTTCCTGTCGATGATCTTCAGCGTGCCGTTCTGATGGAAACAAACGAAAGAAGTCCTTTAGCAGTCTGAGACGCTACATTGGTAAAACAAGACTATTCAGTGCTGGCGTTTGGGTTACAGTGCAGTTTTGAGAAGCAGCCTTGAGAAGCACAAGGCCTCAAGTCAAGCGAATATCTGTCAGATGTCTAGATATGTAGCGTCAAAGGGACAGCGGCGTGACGGTCGCGCTCATCGCGTCCTTCGTATAAAGGCCGACATACCGGCAGCCATTTGCCTATGTCTCCGGTGTGAAGCCATCCGTCCGCGTCCAGCGTCTCAGCCGTCCTCACGGGATCCTTCAGATAACCCTTGAAGACGTTTGGGCCTTTCACACAAATCTGACTCAAGAAAGAAACAATACGGGTGATGTTTTATTTTGAGCGTTATTAGTTACCTCGTTTGGTGAATGAAAAATTGTAGATCTCTTATGGAGACCATCGTATGGAGTTTTTCGTTCTCCGTCACAGTCGCCTTTGGTTTGATCACTTAGAGACAAATGCACAGTGGCATGAAAGGATTAGTTCAGCTAAAAATGAAAATGTGCCCACCCTCAGAAATGTAGAGGAGTTTGTTCGTTCATCAGATTTGTAGAAATGTGTCTAAACAGCTGATAAAACATCACAATAATCCACAAATAAGGAATAAATCCATTCCTAAGACTTTTTAATATCTGTTTAGAGCTGTTTTGGATTACGGTGATCAGCTGTTTGGACTCTCATTCTGACGGCACCCATTCACAGCAGAGGATCCATCGGAGAGACAGTGATGAAATGACACGTTTCTACAGATCTGATGAACAAACCAGCTCATCCTAATCTCGGGCGATCTGAGGGTGAGCACATTTTCATTTTTAGCCGAACTGTTAATTTAACATCAATCAGGTGAAATTACTTTCATAAACTTTGACATTTTAGAGAAATTTTGTTTCACAAATGTAGGAAATCATCAGCATGAATACTGAGTATTAATTTCTGCAAAGATTTCTACTGTTCGCTTTCCAAGTGTTTTTCTTTCCAACTGCTTTTCATCCTTGTTCATTTATCATCGTGAAACGAAGCGCAGACAGTGTTAACAAACCTCTCCCTCTCCTTTAGCAGCGAAGTAGTTCTTCTCAGCCACGTCCACCAGTTTAATGAGGTTACACGGCAGCGGAGCGCCTACGTGACCTACACAGACAGACAGGAGGAGAACGCTGACGACAGACCTGAATAACTTCAGCACAATGAGCACATGATATGCTTTAGTGCACTAAAATGTTGTTGTTATGTCCAGTTTACAGCAGAAGCTCTACAGCATGATGAACGCGGAGAGAAACCTGTACAAACGCTTCAATACAGAAATATAAAATGACTCCGTTACTATATTACTACTAGTACTCCTTACACGCTGTCCTGTTTTAATATAAATGTATATTTAAAAAAAAAAAATCACCCAGTGATATCACGTATTATCTGATGTATTTCCGCTCTTCTCAACAAACAGTAACACACGGACTCCTTCGATGATTCTACAAATGACGATCTGTTTAAAGGAGATCATGACAGAAACACACGGAGGACCGACTATAAATGACGTCACTGCTGAGAGCAAAACTCATGTTGGGTAGAAAACAGCCACAAGAGGGAGATCTCTCCGTACAGATACAGGCCGTGTTTGCTGACACATGGATACAGACTTCGAAACGTTATATTTCTCACAATTACTTCATGCTGCTGCACAATATTCAAACATGCACACCGTATCAGTGTTCGGAGGATATGATCTTGATGATTAAAGGCATATTTCTGATCCAGCTCAGGCTATACCATTCATTTGCATGTTAATGCTGGAAACAGGAAAAAACAAGCTCGCTGCGCTCCAAAGTTCAGGTTTGCTGAACTCTGACGTGTGAATCGGTATCACGCACAGATGTGTGAACGACAGAAGGGTGGCGCGACCTCTGAGCTGAACTAAAACAAACCTTCAGTCTGCAGGATTGCAGCGCTGCTGTTTTTTCTTCCTTAAGGTTTTTGTTACGTAACTGTTTAATAAAAGCAATAATACCCATATTGAGTACGTTACGAAAGACGGATCAGCCGTTATCAGTGAATTGCCGTATCGGTAACGGTCATCCATCATGATGTGTCTGAATAATAATCACACCATAATGAAAAATAACGATACTAATTTATTACATTAGTTTCTGCTTTCGTTCAAACCTAAAATTTGATTTAAAATTAATGAAATATATTTTTTTGTTAGTCACTGTTTAATTTAGCTTCCTTACTGTTAACAAAAGCAACTTCTACAGACATTACTGTGTATTGAGATGACCTTATAAAATATCCATCATATTTTTGTACCAACAAAAAAAAATAAATAATAGTAATCACAGTAATCATTTTTAGTCTTTTTTTTTCAGCGCATTGTGGTTTTTTATTAATTTGGTAACATCTAAATGACCTGGGTTTTGTTTTTATTTGGTTTTGTTGCAAAAAATATTATTTATCTCTGAATCAACTTATAGAAATCAATGTATATTAACAAAATGAAGTTTAAATCAAGTAAAAATAGCTCTTTAAAGCAAAAGTTGCAGTTTAGCAGTTACTGCAGTGTAGTTTGTGCAGTCAGTAAAGATATCCACTGTCTGTTCTGCACATCAAGTGAAAAAATAATTGTATAATTAATCATTACAATTACCATTTCTCATTTGCTTTTAGACAAACTAAACAAAAAAAACTATCCCAATTAGCTTGGACCAATATAAAAATGTACTTCGCACGTGTCAGCGCACGCGCCGGACGCGACAGATTACGTGACGGAGTTCACGAGACGCTGTGATTCGGATGCGTTTGGAGTCTCACCGGCCGTCCAGTCTCCAGGGGTGGTGTAGGTGCATCCGGCGGTGCACTCCGTCTGACCGTACGCCTCGTACACCTGCACACAGAGCGTCAGCCGCGTCAGAAAAACGCCAGCGCAAAGCACCGGGAGCCACGGGCGGCCCGGGATCTCACCTGACAGCCGAGCGCCGCTCTCAGGAAGTCCAGGACGGTCGGGGACGCGGGAGCCGCTCCGGTGATGATCATCCGTAACCTGCCGCCCAGACTGGCCTGTGAGGAGATCACACGATCGGTCAGACAACAGCGCGGCCAAGGCCTCACGTGTGACTGCGGCTGCGGCACGCACCTGGATCTTGTGGAAGAAGATCTTGTCCCACACGCTGTCGCAGCGGATCACGCCGCGGCTCACCTCCAGCCCTTTCCTCTTAGCCGCGAAGTTCAGCAGCCAGCGCTTCACCGAGGTGTTGGCCTGACTGAAGATCTGAGCGACAGCAGAGACGGATGTCCTGAATGCACCCTGACACGCTCATGTTCCACGTTTTATGGGGTCATTCCATAGGCGTAACGGTTTTATACTGTATTTTCTGTCCCCTTTAACCCCTACGCCTAACCCTAACCCAAAACGACAGGCATTTTTAGATTTTCAAAACATTTTGGACATTTTTTTAAACTATTTGGTTTATGAAGTGTTTCAGAAAGTGTAAACGAGAAAATAAACAGCAAATATTCTTAGAATCAAGCAATTAACCGTGAACTGCTCATCAAACACATCTGAAAGCACGCTTTGAAGGTCAGAGCTCTGCACATCTGCTGTTTGTCAGCGACAGGAAGACCGCAATAAAAAAAACACTAACCTAAAAATGGTAACGTCTAGATTGACTATTTAAGTCAAAAATATGATCTACCATCAACCTCCTGTTTACACCACCAAAATCAGTGAGTTTGTGCAGGCCTTTCACACGCAGACACACTGAAAGCGGGCGGCGTCTCACCTTGTCGTACATGCGGTTTAGGAGTCGAGGAACCACTGGAAATATGGTGGGCCGGAGAGCCTTCATGTCGTCCGGAAGCAGGCGGATATCGCCTTGGAAAAAGCCAATCCTCCCACCGTGGCAGATGACCACCGCCTAGAGAAACACCAGACTGTTAGCGATCAGAAATATGATCATGTGACTGCACTGACGATATCAGACGAGAACAAATCTCCAACTAAACCGATCTGAATAACGACTCTATTGTTTCTGTAGAGCTAAACTAAATGGATGATAACATAAAAATGAATACAGTATCAACATATTAATATTTTTTGCTTATCGCCGTGAACGCAGCTAACAAATCTGA
>JAHKKF010518472.1:1988-12680 GCA_019740295.1 Labeo calbasu
AGGTTTGCCATGCAGGAATAAATAATTTAATATAATTTATTTTAATTTTGAAGATTAATATTCCTGATGGCCTGACAGAATGCAGTGAAAGGAGACTGTAATATAATGCCAGTCTTTAAAAATCTGTTTTCATTTAAAGCAATGTGTCACAGTATCAAAAAAAATAAAAAATTGAATTGAGTTACTGGCTTTGAGACAGCTAAATGTTAATGGGCAGAAAATGTCCTCTATTCACACATCAGATCTTCAAAAACCCACCTGGTTTCACCATACGCTTGTAGGATTCAATGCACACTGTAAAGGAAAAATAATGTCCTGAAATAAACCAAAGCAAAGCAGCTTGACAGACCATTTGATGTTATGTTGCTCGTCTTTTTGTGAACATTTGCAGAGCTTTGGGAGTCGCGCCAGGCTCTTCACTGGGTCTTTGATCTTGACACCACTGGACAGCAGTGAATGTATGTTGGGCAAAGATTCTGCATAAGCAATGGTGTCTGGGGGAGTTTAGAAGTGTTATATTCCCTATCTGACTTATTACAATATAATATTCAAACAGACATGTAAGCGCATTCGCTCTAACTGTAATTTTTCTAAGCATCTTAGAGATGAGGATGAAGAGAACTGATCCAAGCCAAGGGATTTTTATCCTCAGAAAGTGGATTATACACACTGAGCAGATGAGTGTGACTAATTAAACAAGCGAATTTAGCTTTCATGTACTGACAGACTAGAGTTGTGACAAATCCAACATTTCCCAACTGCTGCTGCATTTACATATACGAACGGCAAAACTTGGAGATTTATCCGAGAGCTTATGATTGGGATGCTATAGATAAAGCCTGAGGATGTTGAAAGATTTACTGGAAAATCATTCAGTTTAGTTTAACTTTTTCAGATGTTGGTGTAAAAATCATCATATGTGACCCTGGGCCATAAAACCAGTCGCACAGGTATATTTGTAGCAATAGGGGTCAAAATTATTGATTTTTCTTTTATGCCAAAAATCATTAGGGTATTAAGTGAAGAGAGAATCATGTTCCATGAAGATATTTTGTAAATTTCCTACCATAAATATATCAAAACTTTTTTTTGTTTACGTTATTGCTAAGAATTTCATTTGGACAACTTTAAAGGTGTTTTTCTTAATATTTAGATTTTTTTCACCCTCAGATTCCAGATTTTCAAATATGTATCTCAGCCAAATATTGGCCTATCCTAACAAACCATACATCAATGGAAAGTTAATTTATTCAACTTTAGAAATCTCAATTTTTAAAAACTGACCCTTATGACTGATTTTGTGGTCCAGGGTCACATATATGGCAGCACAGTGGAGGCACTAAAACACTGATAAAGTTCAGAAGAGTATCTTTTAAACGAGTTCACATAACCAGTATACCATAAAAAGAAAATGCAATCAATTGAAAATTGTTGCAATAGCATATTTCTCTTTGAAGCACAGCATAATTTATCAGGAAATGAAACAAATAATAAGTGTCTCTCTGTTTCCAGTGCACTTAATTATTCAAATTCTGCATATGCAGCTTATCATGTGTTCATATTATCTTTATTAATTTCAGGATCCCATGCTGTGCATGCCAATGCTGCTCAGAAACCCAAAAATATCAAAGCTTCACCCTTTCTCTCATTAGTCTGTGTAAACAGTGACATGATTAATTCATTGGGGAATCGGGGCTTGTTCTTCTTAATACAGAGACTCCACTTTTCCTACTTACGGATAGTATCGCAAAACTGTTCACTTTGGAAGCAACTGTAATATCCTTATCATATAATACTTTGGCAATACGTTTGAAAATTTCTGTAGTAATACCGTTAACATGATGAGATACATTACAGTATTAACATCTACTGATCTAAAGCCTAATAGTTTAAATACGGCAGCATTGCACACCTGTGCGTCACAAAACAGCTCAGTACTGACTAAAGAACAATAACAAACATTCAAGAGAAAATAATAAGGAAAGTGCTCACCTGTTCTCCGGTGTGTGTTCTGTTCTTTCTGGTCGCAGTCCACAATGAGCGCGCGTGTGAGTTGAGAGGACAGCGCGCGCGCGTGTGCGTGTGAAGCGCAGTCTCGAGCTCTCAGTGAAGACTGCGAGTCACGGGCGTCGCCTAACCTAAATACCTGAACAAAAGAAGCACTTTCATCCGATCATACTGACTCAACCAATGGTCTAGGTGTGACGGTTTTTAATGCTTTAGGTTTTAGGAAATGTGTTGGCTACTGTTTAATACTGTTACCCAGTGAAATGTGTTATACACTAAGGAACTATGTGTGATTTTATTAAACAGAACTAGGCCTATTATGTGTTTACATTATACAGGCCTATGTACATAATGTTTAATTATCAATATCCTTTGTCAGTTATCAAAATTTGTATATAGTCCTAAATTAAAAGTTAACACCAGCAAGGTGTAAAATGGTTACTTACCAATACATGGATGTGAAATATTTGAGTTCAATTAATATTTTATATTATTATTTTACTTGTAGATTAGTATAAAATTTGCTAATAGAAAGCAAACATACTAAATTATAACTTATTAGCCAGTTATTATTTATCCGCAAGTCATTCCTGTTTTAATCCTATTTTTCCTTTCTCTCCCAGCTTTTTGTATTTCATTTACCGGT
This sequence comes from Labeo calbasu, assembly GCA_019740295.1. Taxonomy (NCBI): domain Eukaryota; kingdom Metazoa; phylum Chordata; class Actinopteri; order Cypriniformes; family Cyprinidae; genus Labeo; species Labeo calbasu. Next base: position 4,642 of record JAHKKF010518472.1, read on the forward strand.
TAGTTGTTTTCATTATTACTTTCGTTTTATGTTCATCATCCATGTATTATAGAGGTCATGACATGGATTTTTAAAATTTATTTTATTTTAATATGTTCCTTGAGGTATACTTATAATATTTTTAAAGTTTTCTGCACAAAAATTAAAAATTAAATAAATAAATATGTGGAAAAAATTATTATTTTCAACCCTCACTCTGACCCTCTGTCTAAAATGTTTTTAAGGGGCATGTCCTTTAAGGCTTGGCTAACATCACTGCATAGGAGACAGTATTAATGCTCCACCGTCTCACTACTGCATGTTTTGACAACATGATCAAAATAAAGCAGTCATTTCCAGACAAAGCATTATGAAGCCATTTACTTACAGTCTGTGATGCAGCTGCAGTCACATCTAGTACTGCTTCATCTTCCAACAAATGTTTCTTTATGAACTCTCCATGGCTCTGTCCCAAATTGTACTCTAAACCCTTGCGGTTTTCCTCTGACTGTGCACTTTCATGACGTAATGCCACTTAGAAGTCTGCTGCAGAGCTTGTCTTAGTGCGGCCCGCTGGAAGTGCGGATCGAGGGTGCATAATGGCCGCAAAGGGGGGCCCGTGAGCACCCTTCTGAATGCTAAAATGACAAATGGGACACACTACGGTCTCTTATACTTAATGGACACGTACACGTGGCGGCCACTGAAGTCCGCAAGACTCGATTACAAAACAACATGCTCTGAAGTCCGAACAAACCTCGGACTCATTGTAGGATGCCATTAAAAAATAAACTATTTAGTTGTTTTTTATGATGAGTTTCTTCTGATATCTGTACAAAGACGCAAACAAGCTTTTTTAAACCAAACGCATCAAAGCGATTGTTATTTCACTCCATTTGTCCTATTTAACCTAGGCGTGGACTATGTCAGAAAGCAAACGTGCATCTGTGTACTGTATACCCAGTGTAGACACTATTGCAGCAGTGGTTGCAATTTCTATTTGATTTTGAGGCAATGCGACACTAGCATTCAGCATAATCAAGTTCAGTCCTTAACCGACTGAACGCCAGTACGCGGGGCCTATGGTGAGACAATGTCTATTGGTAGATGCCTTGCTCTGGAGGCAGTGTTTATGCAAATGTTTGTGCCCGTGTGACGTCATCTTGCACCGCAGATCCAAATAAGCTATTTTTGGAGCTTGATTAAATAAATGCTTTATTTATAATGAGGAGGACGTTTTTAAGCTATGAAACTTGGTACAAAGACCTCTTATATGCCACAAGATGAAGGCAAATTTGATTTCTCATGTCATTAATCCTTTTAAATTTGATTGATATGAAAAGAGCGACACCGCGGAGTAATACAACACACATGAAAGTAGTGCCGGTGTGTTGCAATATTTAATTTAGCTGCCAACGTATTTTAACATTCAATGCAGCAACAGAGTAATTATAATTACAGAAAGCGATGTAGACCTAATATTAATTGTAATTAGCAGGCACCATAGCAATTAATTATAGTAACGCAAAATGTGTGCAATATGGTCAGTCATACATCTAACAACTTATAAATTATAGCGTACTGATCTGTGAAATTTGAAAATGCGTTGTCCCGGCCACCGAAAATGTTTTCTTTTCTGTACAGGTTAATTATGTGGCACCGTAGACACTGACAAATAATGTCACTATGCAGCCATACACTGAAAGATATTTCTGAGCTACATTACTGCTGCTCTGTTCTGACCCGCTGCATTCTTGTAAGTGTGATTAAACTGGGAGGGGTTCATTCGCAGTACATCTCCCAGGGGTTTGATCATATAAAGAAACCAGGCCAGAAGCCCGGAGAGTGATTGGTGGATGACAGTAGTAATGTGGAGGTGGAGGTTTTGGGGTCCAGTGGAACAGCGGTTGAATTAGTTGCTCACATCTCCAGGGGAACACACGTGCGCTGCCCCTCAGCAGGAGGCAATAAATCAACCGCCCCCACCCCTCCTGCTCCTGTTTTTTAATGTAAGTGCATCACACACCGCTGAGATGTACCAATTTAGTCTCGACACTCTCTGGAACAGTGATCTGTTGAGCTTCGCCCGACGTAAATCGCAATGAACATCAAACTGTGAAGATTTAGGTTAGAATGAGATTTATTCCAACATTGTCATAAATGTGTATCATTCTAAGGGGAAGCTTTTTAAATATATTAAAAATCCTTGCTATCTATAACAATGCTGTATTTTGTAACATTTAAGTAACATTTAGTGACATACTTAAGTAAATTTCAGTAATATTAACTCACAGATACCCAATTGAATGTCATTGTAGTGACTCTTGAGGAACGCAAGATGGCAGTACAGAACAGCTTGTGTGCTGCTACTTTTCGTTTCTGCAGAATTTACTATGGTAAACCTTTTTTAAAACAAGTAAACGCATTTTAAGGAGTAAATTAAAAGGAACACAATACGCCAGTCTTTAGGGAGGACACAATGAGTATTAACAACACATGTAAGTTTGAAACCAGCCTACATATTTCAGCAGATTTATATAATTTTAAAATTCATTTCACACAAAAAGATTAAGACTTGAATACCTCAGCTTCAAACCACTGGAATATGGAAATAACTTTTACTGTAACTTCTGATCTCATCGCAGAATGGTGATGCTCTTTCTCAGTATTTTTGTCTTGTTTTCTAAAACAAATGTCTAAAGATTTATAAATCAAAATACTTTTATTTGAGAAACTCATTGACATGAGATAATAAGTTTTATTTTCTGTTAAATCGATTTTTTAAAAATGAGAGAGACGGAGTTTAGAATTAAAAAAAGAACAAACATCTGCCAATGGGAAAAATTAACTTACACTACTAGTCAAACATTTTTGAACAGTAAGTCTGCATTTATTTGATTCAAAGTACAGAAAAAACAGTAAAACTGTGAAATATTTTTGCAATTTAAATAACTGCTTTCTATTTAAATATATTTTAAAATGTAATTTATTCCTGTGATCAAAGCTAAATTTTCCGCATCATTAATCCAGTAACCGGTTGAGCAGCAAATCAGAATATTAGAATGATTTCTGAAGGATCATTCGACTGGAGTGATGACGCATTCAGCTTTAAAAATCACATGTATAAATCGCATTTTAAAATAGGTTCAAATAGAAAGCAGTTATTTTAAATAGTAAAAATATTTCAAAATTTTACTGCTTTTGCTGTACTTTGGGTCAAATAAATGCAGGCTTGGTGAGCAGAAGAGACTTCTTTAAAAACATTAAAATCTTACTGTTCAAAAACTTTTGACTGGTAGTGTAATTCATAGGGAAAACAAGTTTACAGATACAAGCTTATTACAGTTGACAACTATTTGTTCTTGTTTTAAGCAAAAACTCATTCTCTCAAGTAAATGTATCTTGATTTACTTATTTGTATTGGAAAACATGACAAAAGTAGTTTTTAGTTTTAAGTTTTAGCAATCCCTGCAACATTTAATGCCATAATTTTATGTATTTAAGACTTTCTGCTCTGATTTAAGACCTTTTAATGGCCTTAATTTGACAAATTAAGGCTTTTAAAGATCTTCAGAAACCCTAGTTTTGTTACTAAATCCACACAGCATGACTTGACCACAACTAAACATGAAAACTACAATATGCTATATATTAAAGCCAAATAATACACATTAAATAGATTTTTCTTAAAAAAAGATTTTTATTTTTATTCACATAAACATTAAATTTGAATATTCTGAAGTAATCAGAATCTCTTGCATAAAGAGCATACAAGACATTCCTTTTAATTAAGGAATATAGTGTTAGTTTTAAGTTCATAATTCAACGTTCATATATGCTTAATGTTGAATTCTGAATGTCTTTTCTTTGTACATTGCGTCAAAGCAATTACCTACAGTTGTTGATATTACAACAAATCCCAAAATAAGATCCATTTCTGGACCAATAAAAAATCCCCGCAGGGCGACGTTCATTTCCATTAAGAGTTTGTCTTTACAAAAGACTTTTCTTCATTAATATGCAGCTGGAAAAAAATAAGATAGGAGAATAACATCTCCATTTCAAGTACACAGGAGGTCAGTTCAGCACTTCTGGTGGACCAAGATTTGGCAAATGCATTTCCATCTCTTCCATCTTTTGTCACTGCTGAATACACAGAGGAGCCACATCTTCTGATGAGTCTGGGAATAACCGAAGTGTCTCTCTTGAATACTTGGAGTATCCATTGTGGAAGAGCAAGGTCTTCTTTGGAGTGAAGAAAGAGACCGTTTTTCCCCAAAGCTCAGTGGGAGAGACGCCATTGTGCAGCCGCTGCTCCAGAACACCCATAATCTGCTCTACACCATCTGAGCATTTCCTCTCCAGACTCATAATTTTACACCTGAGACATGAAAAGATCAGATGAGTTACATTCAGTTCAGAAGCTTGAAGACAACTGTAACTGTACGTAATACATTTATGACTGTTTGTTAACTTACGTTTTCTGCAGATCTCTCATGGTGAAGGACTGGGTCGTTCCTCAGTGTGTCGTGTCGAGAAGTGAGATGCATTGACTTTTCTCTTCCCCTTGGGTTGAATATATATGCAGCCGGGCTGAATTTAATGAGATGTAAGTTCTCACACTTTTTAACCAATCAGGAAACTGCAGTATGACAAAAGTGTAAGGGTGGATTGTTTAAATAATTAATTCCAAGGCCCTAAAAACCAAATGAGCAGGTGGGTTTTATTTTGTCTGTCAGTCAAAGACTGAGACTTTGCTGAAAGAGCAGCAGTAAGCATGTGAATTAGCATTGACCTCATTCATGCTGTCAGCCAATAATGTGTGTGGGAATGTGCACTTAAACATCTGTCCAAAAATACTACAAGAAAGAAAAACTCACTTACTTATTTCATACATATTGAACACCAATGTATTCCTATTTTATTAATTAATTATTTATTATACATTTTTATTTATATTAATATTTATTAAATATACAGTGGTGGATTATTATTATTTTTTTTTTGCTTATAGCTCTAAAACTAAAAAAAAAATCTGCATAAAAAGTGATGATAAAGATATTAATATGTAGACATTCAACCTCAGTAAATTTGATATTTATTTATTTACAACACATTTTTAATCAAATTTACTATCACATTAAACATTTATTTATTCATTAATTAATTCATTCACTCATTCATTTTTGATCACAGATCTAAAACTAGTGAAACTCAACATAAAAGTTGATAGCAATATTTATTTATTTACTTATTAAATACACATTAAGCATCAAACATTATTCCTATTTTATTTATTAATTATTTACTAGACATTTTTATTAGTATTTATTAAATATACAGTTATGGATTATTTTGCTCATATCTCTAAAACAAGCAAAATGGTGGTGATAGAGACATTAGTGACTAGACATTAAACATTAAATCAATTTATTTTCATCAAATTTTTCACATTAAACATTTATAAATAAATAAATACATAATAGTTAAATATACATAAAGATGGATTTAGTTATTTGTATTGGAAAACATGACAAAAACACTATGTATTTATTTTGTTTATTCATTTTCAATACATTCTAATTGTATTCATTATCACATTCAATACTTCTAAATAAATAAATAATAGTTTAATATACACAAAAATTGATTTAGTTATTTGTATTGGAAAACATGACAAAAATACTTTTATATATTTTTTTTATTTACTTATTATTTTCAATACATTTTAATCTAATTTATTATCACATTAAACATTTATAAATAAATAAATAAACAAACAAACAAATAAATAAAAGTTTAATATATATAAAGATTGTCATTTAGATATTTGTATTGGAAAACTTGACAAAAATACTTTTATTTATTTATTTTCAATACATTTTAATCTAATTCATTATCACATTAAACATTTATAAATAAACTAATAAATAAATAAACAATAGTTTAATAAATACTGATTTAGTTATTTGTATTAAAAACATGACGAAAATACTTTATTTACAATACATTTAATGTAATTTATTATTACATTAAACATAATAACAGTATTTTTGTCATGTTTTCCAATACAAATAACTAAATCACAATCTTTATGTAAATTTCTGTATTTATTTTTAATGTGTTAATAAATTCGATCATGTTTTCCAATACATATAATGAAAAAAAAAGTGTGTTTATTAAACTTTAATTAATTAATTTATTTACAAACAAACAAACATAAAAATTGATTTAGTTATTTGTATTGGAAAACATGACAAAAATACATGAAGATATTAATTTTTTAGCAATGCCTGCAACATAATGCCAAGACTTTATGAATTTAAGACCTTCTGATGTAAAATCTTTTAATTTGTGGAAGTTGAAATTAAGGCTTTTTAACCTGCAGAAACCCTGTAACTTTAGCCTAGTTTTGTCACTTTTGTTACTGAATCCACACAGCATCACAACAACTAAATGTGAATAATACTCTGCACGATGTAGTAAATCTGAATTGGATGCAAATAGTACACATGAAATGGATTGAAATAAAAATTCACATAAACATGTACATTTTTTATTTATTTATTCTCAATACAATTTATTTATTTATTTGTTATACATATTTATCAAGTATTAAATGATTGGTTATTCGGCTCATACCTAAAAGTTGATACAAGCCTGATGCATTTAATAATACTGGTCATAATTACAAATGTAAACTTTCACATTTTAATAAATGCATGAAACCGTGCTAAAATTTCATCATTGCATATAAGATTAATTGCTTAATTATGACACAATTTTCTAATAAAAAAACCTGTTAGAATGAGCAGATGATGTTATCTGATATAGCCTATGTTGTACACTCCAGGGCTGGGACCGTGTTGTTTAAGGGGCGGTAATTGAATGATGCCTCCAGATGGTGAGCCTGGCGGCCTGGGAGGTGTTGTGAGAACAGCGAGTGCTGGGAAGTGGGAGGAAGGGTCACTCTGACATTGTGTAATGGGCCACGCTTCTTTTATCAGCGGGATCAGTGTCAGTGAATAAGTGTGGGAAGCCGTGCCGCACAAGCGCTCCCAGGTTCTCGCAGAGTGGAGCGTGTGACCGAGAGCCGGCCAGCAGACAGCAGGCCAGACAGCTGGAAGTGTCTTAAGTATGTGTGAGGAGAGTGTGCCAAGAGAGAAGTGTGCTGCTCAGACCTCATAAAGCTGAGAGGAAAAGAGCCTGTACACACTTCAGAGACTGTACTTTACTTGGCCATAGTATAAGCTTGAAAAATAAAATAAAATAAAATAAAATAAAAAATATAAATTTTAATTTAATCAATTATATTTATTGGTTAGTTTTAAGCGAAATATGTCAGAATTCCTTAATGATACATTTTTTAAAATAATAATTAAATGTATATTTGTGGCACAAATGTATTCATTTCCTTTGAATAATTTGCAAAACATACTGTATATACCTTGAGGCTCATGTCTAACTCTCAAGAGACAACAGGACAATTTTGGGCCTTGTGTGAAGAACACAATAAACTGTGCTTTAAAGACCGAAGCGACTTGCAGTCACTTAGATCACTTTACGAGGTCACAAATTTCCCACATTCACAGGCCACTAGCTGAATCAGTCTTCATCCCTCTTAAACGCCCCTCCACCTGCTTCCCAGAGATGCACTCATTGTGTCAGAGCAATAAGGGCTTCAGCAGCCATGTGGCGGCTCAAACGCTCCCATTGGCTGCAGACTGTGAGAACCTCCAGCACACTCCAGACTCACACATTCATATGGAGATTGGGGAGTATAAATAGAGGGAGAGGAGTGAGAGTCGAGCAGAGATCACATCTGATCCTAACGGAGAACTGAACACAAGACACACAGCCATGGCACCTACAATCATCAGCAGAGAACAACTTCCACTCACAAACAAGGTAAATATATTTAACATCTCATATCTGACTGCAAAAAAATCATAGATTGTTCTCAAAGTACATAAATGATGAATTTGTGTTTCTAAATGCATCTTCCTAATGTTTCCTCAGCTGAGAAAGCCAATAGTGGAGAAGATCCGTAGAGAACGAAT